>JALBCR010001702.1:0-231031 GCA_030710515.1 Abscondita cerata | reverse complement strand
CAATATTGTGAAAGTATCAGTTCATAAAGTTATATTCATATTCAACATGGATCCTCATGTTAATGAAACCTACATCTCATGGAAATGATAGGTAAATCATGTTATTCTGTATATGTTAATACTTATCAAAAATCCCAAAAATAGTATTTCTTTACAAAACAACACAACAACAGTAGAACTATATCAATATAAATTTATAAATTGATTTAGAAACACGCAGAAATCTGAATCAAAAATCGAGGCGTGGTTGTACACCCTATACAAAGTCGACGTCAAACTGCGGATTCGGCCTGGTGACCCAAAGTTGTTTATTGTTCGAACGTTCGCGTTTATTCCGGGCGCTGCACGTTTTCGAGGGTTTTTCCGGGTAGAGATCTTAATTCAATGAGGGACAATTCGCAACCTGCCGCCCACTAGGTTGAAGAGGATGAATTACGAACGACGGCCGATGAATTTTAAGTTATTATACTTGCCGACTTTTGCGAGTAAATTACCTATTTTAATAAAACACGTAATAATTAATATTTTTTTATATATTGTCAACATTTTTTTTGGGAGGTCATTGGCCAATTGACCATAGGACAAGCCGCCACTGCTTAGTGCTAACCGAGATAAAGGAGTAAAAGATTAGCAGCGCGCGCCCGGCCGCGCCACTTATATCTATAGATATCGTTTCACCTCTTCTCCTACTACTTGACCCCTCGCGCGCGGTTTAGCGGTGTCAGCGCAAGTTCGCGTCGATTTTTCGACCGTTAACAATCATCTTTTTGAAAAAGATGAGCGATCCAAGATTTTTATCTATATTTTCGAAATTTTCAAAAGAACGGGAGGATTTAAAATCGCTATAACTCCGAAAGTATTCATCGAACATCGTCCAGGTTTTGCTCCACGTCATTTTTTCGGTTTTTGCATTTTTCTTGCGGAATCTATTTATCCGATCTGGGACATTTAAGTTTTGCATTTTCTTCGACTTTTTAATTCTCTACAAATCGTCAGTTGACAGTTTTGCGATCGGATGGATAGATTAAAAGTTGGCTACGCAAAAAACGCGAAAATGGCATTTTCCCCAAAGAATCCTTAATTACAAAAATATGAAGTATTATTAAATATGGAGTATCAAAACTATGCACCCACTATCAGCTACCGTTTGCAGACATAATGACGAGTGGTCCTATGCTGCTATTAATTTTGTCAAGCTAAAAATGCTCTGTTGCTTGGTCTATTTTATTTGCCTATACTTCAAAACGGTTCATAATAGAAACATGCGGTTTTTCACTGAAATGTTGCATTTTAGTATAAGTGTTTCTTTGAATAAATTTACTAAATCATTCAAAACCGACTATGATTACAAGAACTGAACAAATTGATGTTCTGTTGTACGATTTTTGATTTGTATCTCTCATTTTAAAAATTAATTACTCGGTCATTCGCTAACTGATTTTGAAAAAACTTTCCATCGCTTGATAGGTGAAAGTCAGTTCTTTCAAACTACAAAAAAATATACCGGGTGTTCTATGAAAAAAAGTTTACAAAAAAATTGTCAAAAATCCGCCATTTTTGTTATGACGTCCTCGAAGTTGATAGGAAAAATTCAATTATTCAAAGAATTCAAATTCAATTTGTTCAGTTTATGTAATCATAGTCGGTTTTCGATGATTTACGTAAATGTATTCAAAGAAAACTTATACTAAAATGTAACATTTCAGTTAAACCGCGTGTTTCTATCCTAAACCGTTTAGAAGTTATAGGCAGTTAAAATAGGGGAAAATATAAGTAGTGGACACCCGGTATTGAAAAAGTCAAAAGTTCGAAAGCAAATCGGAAATTTCTTATTATTATTGACCTTACCTTGCACCACTCTGTATATTATTTTTCAACAAAACAATATTTAGATTTTTTATCGCCAGATTATTCTGTTTTTTTTGTGATAAACCATCTTCTTGTTTTTTCTAGTTTCTTGCATCTCTAGAAATGCGCAATCCTGAGAGTTTATTGTTATTGCTACTTCAAATTTTTAAAGTGAAATGGACAGCATTACTTTTCGTTTCTGTTTGAAGCGTAATCATCTATTTGACTGGGAATGAGCTGTTTTTTGATTTTACTTCTGTGGTTAAACTAAATTCATATTTTCCATACAGTTTAATTTACAATAAAAACGAATTGGATCAAATTTCCTTTTTTTGAACAAACAAACTTAACACATTATATTTGATGGCGTTGTTAATTTTTAGTGTTGTTTATCTAGCAGTACGCTTCCACCTGAGCATTTAACTTTTATTATTTTTTAGGGGGTAAAATAGAGTCGTTATAATCAACATGAGAGACTCAGCCTCCGGTTCTTTTAATTTGTGCAGTTTTGTCTTGTAATTTTTATCAATGCCTTTAGTTGTTTTAAAATAATTTTAGCAGTTTATGCGGATATTGTATAATCTGTTCAATGAACAGGAAGAGCTAAACAATTCTCTGCAATTATTGTTCCAATTTTTAAAAGAGTTTGTTATTTTGGTTAACTACACGCGTTTGTTTTTTATTATAAATGCCAAAATAATGATAAATTTATGAAGCTCTTTCTGTTCAGTGAACAGATCGTAATTTCGAAATATATCTTGTAAAGTAATTGTTCTTTTTTCTTTTCCAGATTCCTTCATACTGAATGTATCGGCCTTAATATAAAAATAATATAAATTACGTTAAATGAGATAAATTTTATTGTTGTGACATAGTAATTAACTTAAAAATTGCAGATCTCTGAATATATTGTTTAAGAATCTGCGGAGGCTGTAGAACCAGGCCCTGATTTCAAAGTACAACTATTTGTTTGTTGTTTGTTATGCCTCTTCAGTGTGTCGTTGTTGTTGTGGTTCTCTGAGTTTTGAATCCTTTGGTGCTGATTTACGTTGACGAATTTGAAATTCCGCAGTTTCTTAAATGAAAAAAAAATTTTACTATCGTAATCTGCCACTTAACATTAGCTATACACATTAAGAGTTAAATCTATACACTATAAATATTATAAATATATTTAGCACGCTGTCATAAAAACTAGCGTAATTGAGCAAACTAGCTTTAGACTGTGTCTATATACGTAAGTATACCGAAATATATAACATAACGACGTCACTTTAGTTTTAGATTTCTCTCCCCTAGCTAACATATACAACATAGAAGACTGTATGCTTAATAAACGAGTTACGCTATTTTTATAACAGTGCCTTTAGTTAAGTTTTACTTGGTGACACATGGTTTTATAAATAAATATATATAAAGAGATGTATATGTAAAAAGTATATGAGAAATAGAACATAGAGTATTTATGAAATAGAAATATATTATATATATATGATATACGTTTATATTATGTTCCAAGTTATTTTCAAATCTTCGTTCGTTATTAAACTAAAACAAAATTTAATTTGTGATAACACGTTTTCATATTCGTAATACTTTTTTATATATTACTAATAATTCCCCTCATCTCTCCCTCTTTATACAACAATTGTGTTACAGTGAGGGTACCTGAGAAATTCTACCATTGAAAAATTTAGATTTAGAAGTCGGGTAAACTTAGATCTGTAATTTTTATCTACTTTTCTACATTTGGAGCTTTAAGTGACAGAATTGTTGTATACAGCTATAAGCACTCATAAAATGCCAGAACGATAGTTTTTAATTAGTTTTAGCGCTTTCGCTACGTCAACCATTGTTAGACTTTTTAAACGTTAGGGTTAAGCGTAACGCGGTGTTATAAAACGTTAAGAAACAATTAAACATCACAACACGTTATTATTTGTATAATAAATGTTAAATTTTTTTGTATAAAATTCACTAACAGTGGTTAACGTAATTATTTTTTAATAGCCAGGCTATGAGTTCGTTTGTATATAACAGTCCATTGCGCGGTAATGTTACATACAAAATAACTATTTACGATTTATAGCCTACCCTACGACCGTAACTTTTTGTTAAACGAAGATTTTAAATATTTTTTAAAGCGTCCTCCGTGTGTTCGTTCTTACTGCCAACTTATTTCATAATTATATCGAAGTAACGCGATTTAACCAAAGTTCACGTTTAACCGCAGGTGGTAAGCTATGACTTGTAAAGTAGCCGTATTTGTAAATTGAGGGTATGGTAAGAAGGGTAACGGTAACGCTATTATTGTTAATCATTAACTGATTGAAAAAAGTGTTTTAAAAACATATTTCAAGTGTACCTTGGGCCACAAAAACTGTACATTATATTAATTTATTAGACTTACATTTTTTTTCATTATTGCTGGCAAATTTTTTAAATAGATGTTGCTAACATTTGTTTATAATTTTTATTTCTGTTCATTATTTGGCAGTTGTTATATTTGTCGATACTCGACGAAAAAGTTTACAAAATTTTTTACGGTTTAACAATATATAATATTATAGACGGTCATCTTCAAATATAATTAACTGCTTTTTAGAACCAGAAATTATATATATTTTTTGTAATTCATTTTTTTATTGTATTTTTTATAAACTTCTGGTATCCCAATCCTTACTCGTTCAAATTGCATAGAAAAGTGCAATAAAATCATTTTTGAAATTATTGTTGTGTCAGTACTGCCTTCTTTTGTATTTATTGGAAATAATCTTCAATGGGGTGAATGGGGTGAGTATTATATTTTCATGGTGTTTAATAATGTCTGCTTTGAAGAAAATGGAACACAGAAACGTAACACTGATGGATGTATTTATGTATGTGGTGAGTACTTGTATTAAACTGTTTTAAAATAATTTTTGGGTTTTTAAGGTACTACAATCGCGACTGATGATGTAAAAACCTAGTTTGTTGTTCTTCTAGTTTATTTATCCAAATACGTATTGTATGTAAGATTGAAATATATCAAAATGCAATTTCTCAAGAATTTTTTTAAATAAAACGTCTAAAAGTAGATAATGGACAATTTTTCCAAATTAAAAACCTGCCGAAATAGTAAAACGGGTAATTGCGCGTTTAAATTATTAATGTAATTGAATAGTTTTCTTCAGTTATTCATGGCGCGTGTTGTGTGCAAAAAGATGGTACTCTACTAAAGGTAAGTCTTTTTTTTTTTTTTACTTCACCAAAGAACTGGAAAACACTACCTCAATGCAATTTTGCTTTCATTTTGGATGGCAAGGACCAGGACGGAGTGATAGCCTGACACATGGAAAAATAACAAAGAGTATTTCGATTCAGCATAAATGAAAAATCACATCCCGCCTTTCATTGTTAAACTAAAATACATGAGAACTTTCATCACTTCTAAGTATTTTAGTATGCCAACTTCGTCTTTCGATATAAAGCGAATATTTAGTATGAGGTAAAAAATAAAACTAAAAAGAAGAAAATTTGATTTAAAAAACTAAAATTAAAAAAAAACGAACGAAAAAAATAATTTTCACCTGGTCGCTTAGAAAATGAAATCAAAATGTTTTGAAACTGTGAACTTACAACAAAAGGAAAATACTTATATGTTTTACATGGTTATATGATACTTAATCACTCGACATAGACAGTTAAACAGACGCATAAACACAACGACATTTAATCACAGCGACGTTTGATCACACCTATATTTAAACATTCGAAGGTTTAAACACGCAGACACTTAATCACATAGATACATAGATATTTGTGTAATGTACCATACGAATAAATAAATAAAATAGATACATAATCACGGCTATGAATGTGCATATGATTAAGTTGTCAAATTTTTATTATATGTCTCTTTCGATACATACTAACATGTCCTATGCTCAAATTAATAAGACACTCTGTGTTTTTAATCATCAATTTAAGCACAGGACATGTTAGTATATATCGAAAGAGGACAACAAAGACATCGATTGATGATTAAAAACATAGGGTGTCCCATTTGAATTAAGCAAGTTTTTCAGGTCGAAAGTTGTTTATATTAGCACGAAAATTTTCATCACAATGTACATGCAATTCGAGTTTCCATTCATATGTGAGTTACTGTAACATATCGACAATTGCCACAACAAATTAGGAACCAAAATATTGATATCATCTTGAGATATGAACGATAACAATTCAGCATGATTTTAATTTTTTTATAAAATTGATATAACTAAAAAACTACTCATTTTTTGGGTATGGTATAGTAATTAAACTACACCTTAAATTTTACGTAGAATCTTAAAATAAAATAAAAAATAGCATGTTCTATTTGAAACAACCGGAAGTGCTGTGTGAACGAAAATATTTTGTCTGAGTTCAGTGATGTCAAAATGAATCGAATTAGTTCTCCATACACTTTTAATGCACGCTCGATGCCGGACCCTGTATTGTAATGCAATAAAACACCAATATCATATACAGGGTGTCCCGATATTCCGTGTGCATAGAGCTACTATACATTTCAGGGACTAAAATGTGCCGATTTAACCCAAGTTATCTTAGTCCAAAAGTTGATGGTTTCCGAAATACAGAGCGTCAAAATGATTATTTTTTATTAGTTTTTCTCGGATAATTTTCGTAATAGCTGTACTATTTGCCCAAAATTGGAAAATTGTTGTTTTTTTGGGATAAAATTTCGTTCTCATTTTTGTGGTAATACTTCAACTTCTTCTGCTCCAAAAGGTATATTTAATAAATGTCGCTCCGAGTAACAGTTTCTGAGATAATTGGATTTTTGCTTTATCATATACAGGGTATCCCAATGAAAACTTGACCCTTCTATAATGTGAAAGCTATAAAGTATTTCGAAATTCGCCGAGACACGTCAATTTTTGTTCTTGAGGGGAGCCTTTTGAACAGTCAAGCCAATTCGATATGTTCATCCCCCTAATGCCTAGCCACTCCAACTTTACAATTTCAAATGAGACTACCCCATTTCTGGCACATCATTTTAAAACCCTTTTCATTGCAAATACAATGACACTTCGTTTTTATAAATCGGTTGAGATTTGACTGAATTATTGGTACAAACTAAAAGTTGACAAACCCAAATACTCGCCACTAAACAGTTTTTTATCGGCTACACACGACCACATTACTTACATATTTTTATTGAAATGTCTATCAGTTTACAAAAAAGTCAGAAATGAAAGAAAAAGCTGAAGCAAATAATAGTCAGATTTATTTGATGAATTGCTCAAAATGACCCCCGTTAGCTTGCAAACAATAATACAGTCTGTTTTCAAATTCTTTTCGAACATTATTGAAGACATCCGCAGTTATTAATTGGCATTCTTCTACAATTCTCTGACGTAACACTTGTAATGTTTCAGGCTGCGTGGCGTACACTCGTGATTTTAAATGGCCCCACAAAAAAGTCTAAAGGAATAGATCCGAGATCTTGGTGGCCATTCGACGGACCTCTTCTGCCAATCCAATGTCCCGAAAATGGTTATTCAGAAATTGTCGCACAGCCACAGTATAATGCGGGGCGCACCATCTTGTTGGACGGTTATTTCATTTTCTAGTAAACTGTCGTCACTTTCTAAAATCTCTGTTATCCTAGGATCAATTGTATCTTCTAATAATTCTAGATAAATGTTTCCATTGAGATTACCTTGAATGAAAAATGGTCCAACAATATGGTCGCAAAAAACGGCGCCTTTTTTTGTGACAGTGTTTTGTTATTCAGAGAAGATCTGATTTTCTATAGACTTATTATAAACAAAAAACAATTAGTATCTGACTTATTATTTGCTTCAGCTTTTTGTCCTCTTTCTGATTTTTATTTGTGAACTGATAGACACATCAACAAAAATAAGTAAATGTGGTCGTGTAGTCGATAAAAAACTATTCGTTTGTACCAATAATTCAGTCAAATCTCAACCGATTTCTAAAAACGAAGTGTCATTATATTTGTAATGAAAAGGGATTTAAAATGATATGCCACAAGTGGGGTAGTCCTGTTTGAAATTTTAAAGTTGTCTCCAGCGAATTTTTAAATATTTTTTAGTTTTCACGTTATAGGAAGAGTCAAGTTTTCTTTGGGATACCCTGTATATTGAAATCTGTCAAGGTGCCGCCGCCCTAGTGGGTGTCCGTCCGTCCGCACGGTTCTCGACTCGAGTCGTTTCATTATTGTAACGCACAGCTTCAACTCATATGGTTATCACATTGTCAATTTATTGTAACCCTTCCTACTGTACGCGTGCATAGCATGCTGGTTCATCTAGTCCTAGTCTTTAATTAAATAGACAAATTTGCTATTGCGTTCCTTCACACTTTAACCGGTTTAGGACGGGTCCAAATTAATAGTTGAGTGTGTTTAAAGGTCAACGGGCAAACAACAATAATAAATTTAAAGATCAAAGGGTCGACAACAGAAATAATATAAAAGTAAACTGGCCAAAAAGATAAAGGATAAAGAAAAAAGATAATCGCTTAACTTAATTGGTTTTGGTTTCACAATAAATGTGTAAAATATGGACACCACCTTCGTTTATGCAAACATTGATTCGACGCAGTGTAAAGGAAGGCAATGGCTATTTAATTAAAGATAAAGCAAAAATTATCTCAGAAACTGTAGTTCGGGGAGACATTTATTAAGTACACCTTTTAGGGCAGAAGAAGTTGGAGTATGAAAATATTCAAATAAAAATTTTATACAGTAAGGCATACAAAAATTAAGACCTTTTAAATGTAAGAAAAGTGCTGTAAGTGGTGCCGCCTCCAATTTACCACAAAAATGAGAACTGATTTCAAATTCTCATCCTAAAAAAACACCGAATACCCAATTTCGGGCAAAGAGTACAACTAATAAAAAATAATAATTTTTACGCTCTGTATTTCGTAAACTATCAACTTTTGGGCTAAGGTAATTTGTGTTAAATCGGCATATTTTAGTTCCAGAAATCTACAGGAGCTCTATGTACATGGAATATCGGGACACCCTGAATACAAAAAAATATTATGCAGACCAAAATATGTAACAAAAGAAACGTCGTTGTTCGCAGTGTAACCAAGACGCCAAAACTTTATGTGTTTTTAGTATTCTGTTTATACGGTCTGTAACGTTCTTCAAATAAGCGCACATAAGGTAGGAATACGGTGCCAGATTTTTCCATTGGTGCAAGTTATTATTGGTATTCTGTTTCTTTGGATAGATGGCTTTTCTAATTTTATGTTTGTTGTAACCATTTGCTTGTAACGCAACATCCCAGATGATTTACTTCTAGTGGAAATGAGTTGGGCTCACATATTTGCTTAGCTCGATGTCCGATGGACTAATGTTTTTCTTTATGCAATCCGAGTGTGTTGGTTTTTTCTAAACTGGGTATTAGTACATTTAAGAATGATAGTTCTCTTTTTTCATGGTGAATTGTTTCCATGCATGGTCGCTGTTCAGATTCGTGAAGAAAGGTTGTAGTGCTGACTTTTTATGGATCCATAAGACGAAGGTATTATTTATGTACAAAACCAATACTTTGGTTTTTTGGTAGTTTCAAAATTTTCTATAGAGAAATTGGCTATTACCGTCTTATTGGGCTGCCTACTGTAACACCATCTATTTGTTCGTAATACTCACCATTCCATTTGAAAGTATGTGTAGTAGTGATGAAAAGTGTAGTTATATCTTCCGTAAATATATCTTTGATAAGTTTAATTGTCTCTCCTATAGTCTCTACTATGTGTCTTAAAGGTGTTTCTGTCTTATGTATTTTAGGAAGGCCGTATACCAACCAAACCCTACCTTAGACAGTAAACGATGAACTAATTTGATCACCAACTGAGTGCTGCGGAGACAATGTTGCTATTACCCCAACTGCAGTACAAGTGGACGACATCAGATGAAATACAACTAGAACCTATTTCGTGCAAAATCCCCAAAAATCAACATCAATCACGAAGAACGTTTGGCGCTGAGACAGCTCAACAAGAACAATTTTGTGATACTTTTAGTAGAGAAAGGAAATGCGACTGTTGTAAACAGATAACCACCAGAAGATATCAGAACTACTGCTACTCGGAAATTATAACGAGGTTTAGTGCACGACTAATGAAGAAGACTAATAAATTAATCAAATTCTACCATCGCCAAAGAGGAACGTAAATGCCGAAGCACAACCACTTCACCTACGGTCTTTCTAAAATACATAAGGCAGGGACACGTTTAAGACCTATAGTTACTACCTTTGAATTATCAACGTACGAACTTGCTAAACATCTAACACTACCGTTTCGAGCGAATATCAGAATATGTGAGCCTAACTCACTTCTACAAGAACTAAATCATTTGAACGTGACGTTAGAAGCAAACCCGAAATTGGAAGAAGAATACATCCGAAGAAACAGAATATCAATATTCGTGCACCAATTGAAAAATCTGGCATCAATTAGGTACAATGAAGGATATTCGATTAATAGATAGTCGGTGTGACCACCACAAGGACAGGCATCTTACATACTACCGGTTTCTACAAATATTACATTTTGATATTTGACCACAATTATCATCGGCTACCGCATTCCATATGCTTGGTTCAGTGAACGTGGAAGCCGTCGTCTGCATCAATGAAATAAATCCACCATCGTCGAGCATGCAATTTTTGAGGAAACCACACGATCCAATTTGATAATCGGAAGTGCTGTCAACAACAACCCAGTATGTTCGGTTAAACGTGGAAACCATAGAAATTTACAACAACCGGCCCAATTTCAACTGAAAAGAAGAGGGTTTGGCATCCAGCGCAAAAATATGAAGACTACACCATTGCCAACATGTAACATCACTGAGCCATAAAGTGTTACTTCCAGGACTGTAAATAGTTTAGTAGATCTAGAAGGAACGTCAGTCAGAGACTTGAAACGAGTTCTACAAACACGCCACTGAAGATGTTTGCCGCAAACAAAACATTTGAATGAAGAGGAAGACGTTTCAAAGACTACGGGTCAATATTCAGGAAAATTATAGTATAAATATAAACACCGGCCGTAAAATTCTACATTTTACAATTAGTATCGACCCGTTGTGACCAATGCCTCTAGAACCTCTGCAATAAGAAATTTTCTACGATTTGTCTAGAATCTTCATTTCAACGTCAGAGTTTGTTAGTTTCCGAATTGGAGTAGACGATGTTAATGTTACGTCTAATGCATTTAAATGTAAACAGTTCAAACAAAAGTATTATAAAAAGTTATAGACAATAAAATTTACAACAATTTTTTGTTTCATAATTTTTTCTATAATTAATATTGATGGAGATATTGTTAAAACAATAGTGTCACGTGATAGTCATATATCTCAGTAATTACTTATCGGATCAAGGAATAATTCAAACAAAATTTTTTAATTTAATTTTTGTTTGAAAAAAAGATACAAAATGAATATTTTTGTCAATATTCTAAGACTTCTAAAATTAATGACATCAATGAGTATTCCCAACCGATCTAAATTGTATCCATTATGTTTTAGACATAATGAGAATCTTTTGGGAATTTAAAAAATTTGGTAATAACAACATAACCAACAATAAATGAACATTTAAAAATGTCAGATCAACAAAGTGATCAATCACTTATCTGTAATGAAAAATCCCAACCAATTACTATTAAATTTAAGCCACTTAAACGTAAACAATTAAGAAAAAGGAAACTATCCAATGACGAACCGGAGTCTGATAATGAAGATGATTTAATGTAACATACATACTTCAGTTAATCGTACCATGTAAGACTAATGTCTTGTTTTTAGAGTAAAACTAGAAGAAACAAGAGAATTGCAAAACTTAAGAAAGAAACAACATGGAATTAGTATAAATGGGTTAGAAATTGGGAGCAAAGCTTCTGGAGAAGACAATGGTTGTTTGGTAAGTTATGATATATTCATTTAAAGAAACAATTCTTATGGCAGAGAAGGATCCTTTCAAAGTTAAATCTGGTGGAATGGTTAATATGCAAGCCTTACGATGTGGAAAATTAAAGCAGATAGATGACGCTTATGATACCGGAATCGGTACACAATTTTCAGTTGAAACTAACAAACGAGATGAAGATGAAGAAATGATGAAGTACATCGAAGAACAATTGGCTAAAGAAAAGGTAATAAGGCGGAAGAGGTGATGGAAGATGAGGACGGGCAGAAAAAACCTAAGTACTTGAGTCCTGAAGAAGCCGCGTTGCAGGCAGTCCCCAATCATTTCACGTGAATCTTCTACAAGAAAGAATGAAGAAATGTTATCTAATCAAATGTTGAGTGGTATTCCAGAAGTCGATTTAGGTATAGAAGCGAAGATTAAGAATATTGAAGCAACAGAAGAAGCAAAACTGAAGCTCTTGTTCGAACAAAATAATAATAAAGATGCCCCCTCTCAGTTTGTACCTACTAATATGGCTGTAAATTTTGCTCATCACAGTCGTTGTAAGTATTTTTATTTAGTTCCACTCTTCTCTTCAATATTTTCTTTTTTTCAGTCAATGTAGATCATACCGATACGCATAAGAAGAAGAAATCTGATAGTAAGATTGAAGACAAGTCTAAATCGAAGAAAATTGAAAAAGCCACTGATGACTATCATTACGAAAAGTTTAAGAAACAATTTAGACGCTACTAAGAATGTTTTAATTGTCTAATATGTAGTTTTAATTTATGACACACTTTTTATCAATAATTTTAATCATTATTTAAATATATTGTGATTTTTTTTCCGTTTTTATCAGTACTTTTAACTAAAAATAGTATAAGTAATTACTGCTTAAGAATTAATAGGGATGCGATAATACTGAAATCCTGAAAGAGACTTTGGAATGTGGTCAACAATGGATTCGTGAGTGTATTACCAGTTTGCATAAGAAATGCAGTATTTTTTTAATTTTATGAAAAATGTTACTGCAAGCTAACCTTTCCTTAAAAAATTTATTTATGATTTAAAACACTTAAGAATTATTAAAACAAAAATGACTTCCGGGATTGAATCGTGTAGAAAAGGTAACGAAAGTTCAAGTAAAAGTCAGGTAAATCAACTTGTCAACAAAGTCAGAATCTAGACAGAAAGAAGTCTAAATAAATACCTAAATTATCTTTGATTGTAGTATTCTACAATCAACGGTATTATTCGGTGTGGAAAACCCAAATGGAATAAATTTAATAACTCCATTATTGTGAATTTTTAGGAAATCCTGAGACAAGTAAATTTTTAATTCTGAAATGACATCTTGCGACGTATAAATATCATCTCCAAATTTAGCCCCCTTTCAGTTACAGTTGCAACCCTAAATCTTTAAATTAGAGGTACGGGTTTGTGATACTTTTTTGATAGGTTTTTATCCGCTCTTCAAAACTAAAATCATTTTTAAATTTTATTACAAAAATTAACAAGAAAAAAAAATAATAATAAAGCAAAAACTTTAACCCTGACAACTTTTAACTACTGTTATAATGAGATGCAGGTTTCTAAGTCAATTTCAATAAAACTGATAATTGCGAACTTCTCAAATTTCAGATTTTGTGTTTGCTGCTTGCTCGTTTTGTCGTTCGATTATCGAAGAAAAAAATGTACATAGGTATGTGAAGACAATTCTATTTGCGCCTATAATTCTGCCATATGTTGGAGGAGTAAATTTCGAACATCTCACGCGTTTAATGACTTGTTTTTAATTTTTACATTATCATTACGAAGAAAGGTATTATTTATTCACTTTTTTATTTCAATGAAACGAATTTCGTACATCGGAGAAACTTATCATTTTTCTTGTTAATTTCTGCAAAAAAATTTAAAACTATAGCAGTTTGATGAAGAATTCCTCTTTAAATTCAATATTACAAGCCCTTACTTCCAATTTGAAAATTTAAAGGTTGCAGCTGTCAGTTTGAAGGATTAAATTTGGGGATGGCTTCTTATATGTCGGAAGATGTTATTTTAGTATGAAAAAGTGACGTGTCTCAGGATGTTATTAAAAATGCATGCTACTGAATGTATTCCATTTGCCTTTTCACATTGTATAGAACAGAAGCGTCACTAGTCGTTAACCTTGACGCTGATTGTTTCCCGAAAATAGAGGGCCGGGATTAATAATGAAAATCCATAAAGTAAGAGTTCAAAACCGCGGTCGCGATTGAAGTTGTTGGGAGCCCGATTCTGATCTGATCTTCGATTGAAACAGAAAGAAGATTTGGCAACCAAAGCGGAATGATCAAAATCTATTTTGTGACAAGTATCAAAATGATGCTCAGCCGCAGCAGACTTGGAACCGTGGTTTAACCAAAGAGTAATATACTCTTTGGTTTAACCCCTAACCCAACGGTCATGTTCGAAATACATGTGTACTAATAGATCGACCAGTTTCACCTATGTACACTAAACCACATGAACAAAAGAATACGATATACACCTTGAGGAAGAAAAAGTCGGAAACTTATCCTTATAGGGGAAGGTCAAACTTGGCCTTGTGAGATTTTGTTAGAAGATGTAAAATAGGTTTAATGCCGTTTTTCGAAGAAACCTGTTCATTTGATTTCTATATACTGGTGTAGTTTTTAGTCTTAAATATTTTGTTAGATCATCCGTAGATGATTCGACTGCTCTCTCCTATGCCATCAATGTCGCTATCATCAGTCTCATGCGGATTTACGCCACTATAACGCCGGAGATACTGTTACAGTCGCCTGAAATCATTTGTGACCCCTGACACCCTTTATTACCTTTATCCAGGTACCTACGCGTTGTTAGTTAAGGGTCTAGCTACACTAAATGGATCATCGAACTTATTCGCCAGTTCGGAGTTGATGCCTGCACCTACTAGATTCGTAGTAGCGTGCAGCCAAAGTCACCAAATCTTCTGTCTTGTACTTGATCGCTGTTCGCCTCCTAGCATTCTACCTCGCCTTCAAGCGTTGCGCAGCTCGTCTGATACTTTTAGACGCCTTGGCGCGATTTCTCGCCAGCTGACTGACTACACCCAAATCAAAGTTGGCCCTCGCTAGAAGTTTCGAAGAATGTGCACTGCTACCTCGCCGTCACTAATCTCTGCAGAATGTTCACAGACTTCGGCGCCTTCTGAAGAAGCGCCCGCCTCGCTTATTAGCTAGACTTACACTTCCCCCCCAAGTCAGTCATTACGCCCTTGGTAAGCCAAACATTAAAGCTGCTGGAAGTCGCCGAGTGCTCGCATTCGGGTGTTGTTAATTTCCAAACGATGTAGAGTATCTTTTTGTCCTACTTGTATTCTGCTGCAACGCCGGCCACCAAAGCCTCGACTATAATGCGATTTGGCCTCTTTACCTGACCATTAACTCTACGATTCGCAATAGAGTTCAGCACCTGTTTTACACCCTTTTTAACCAGGAATTTCTTAAATGTCTTGCTAGTGAATGCTAATCAACTGTCACAGACAACTCGTCTTGGGTACCCAAATGCATCAATCATCTCCGATGAGCTTAGTGTTCTACAAGGTGTTCTTATAACAAACTTAGTAAAATCATCCACTACCAAAGGAAGTACGAATTCTTGCTACCACTACGTACAAAGGATCCAGATGATTCACATGCACGGTGTCAAAGGTGTCCGCCTTTCTATAGAATGCAGAAGCCCTTCGTCTCGTCCGTAGTTTGATTTTGCAAAAGCACACCTCAAGCATGCCCTTGTTTTACTTACGGATAAAGCGCTTCATCCAAGGAAACCAATATGTCGCCTTCACCAGCGCTAAACACCTATTCAACCCTGCCCCCTCAGAAGGTTAAGCTTCGCCATGGTAAACTATATAATTGGTCACCTTCTAGAGTTTTTTGGTACAATCACAAATTTTTCACCTTGTATGTTTGCATGAATGCTCTCGTCTCAAATTTTGCCAAATGGGATTTACATGTCTTGCCTAACGGATTTCTGCTTAGAGCATCTGCATGCTTCATATCATCAACAGCTCGATACTCCACAGTAAAGTCGTACTCTTGCATCTCAAGCCACCACATGACTACACGAGATACCGGATCCTTTTCGAGCAAAATTGGCCACACAATTCGTAATCACCTTAAAGTGGATGTCCACCAAGATAGACTCTAAATCACTTTATAGACTCCACAACCGCCAATGTTTCTAAACCATAACTGTGATACGACTACTCGGTCTGAGTCCTGCTGTAATATTTAACTAGTCTTAACAAACACAGTCTCATCTCACTTGATTTTTTTGGGAATTAAAGCAATACAGGACTTGCATATGGTGAATTAGAATCCCTTACGCGTTGTAAACCTTCAAATCTTATCTCTGACTATATCGTGATTCTTTATAGAAAGTCGTTAAAGTCTATGGTACACCGGAGTATCGGTCTTCAAATTGATCTCCATCTTTGCTGGGTCAGGTTAAGCTCACCCTCGGCCAGTGAAAAGCAAGATGTCTTTTGGCCCAAGTAAACGTGAAGTTGCACATTGCCTCTTTGCTAATTTTGCCAAATTATCAACAGAAACAAGGTTTATTTTATTCTTACTTGTATTGAGCGTCTTCTCTATTTGTTGCACATTAGTCCTTGCTCCACAGCACCCTTTCTTGAACTGCTTGCATTAAGGGAATTATTCAATGCTTTCACCCAAGGTTGCCGCATATGATACTTCCGGAGAGAATCTGCAGGTTGCCTTCTGGATGTGGGTGAAAACGGGATCGAACGAACAAATAAGCGTCCTGTAGAGCACCAAGCACATCCACCTGTAAATCGTATACAATCTACGGCTGATAGACAACGTCTTCCGCCAAGAGCACCTTATACCGTACATTGTCCACGCCGTCGCTTAGAGTGAATTGTAAAAGCCCTCTTCCACATTTTCCTCTTTTATTATAACTGTTCTATCGCCACGCATAACTAACCCCACCCCTAGAGTTTGAAGTGCGTCTTCTTCTAGCAGGATCTTGACTGGTTCTAGGCCGTTTTAAGTTTCTTCTGGAATTCAGTTCTAGTATATGCGTTGTTCATGCCAATACTTTATCACAACAACTTCTACCCAAACGAAATCCTGCTTGTTCCTTTGGTAATTTGGTAATTTCTCTTCGATTAATGGATCAATTCTTTGAAAAATTCATCTCTCCAAAACCTTATAAATTACACTTAGCAAGACGATAAGAAATAAGGTTTGTAGGAGGTTCATATTTCCTTAAAATTCCATCACTTTACATTTTCTTAAATCTGTTGGTAACTTACCTGTATTATAAATTCAAAGAATAATTTCTCAAATATCTCAGAAATTGTAGAGGTATTCTATCGAAACCAGCAGCTTATTTGTTCGATTTTGTCTTTCTTAATGCATGCTTTAGTTCTTCTAAAGTAAAAGGACTGAATATATCTTCTGAGATAGGTGTAGATTTTCTTTCTTTTGTAGACACTTTTTCATTTTTGTGATCATCCGATTTCTCTACTTTTATTCAGTTGGAAACTTAACCAACCAAGCAATAGAATTTGGTAAAATTTTTGCATTCATTTAAGCAGATTAACTTGTAATTTATTTTACGACTTGAATGAACAAAATAAATATTTTATTATTATAGATATACGAGGGTCAGTCTATGACTATCGTAACAAATGAATGTAACTCATGATGTAATGACTTCTGATGGGTTATCCAGATTTTGTCACGAAAAAATTAAATTCTGGTGCAAATTAGGTTCTTAAGGAGCTAATACAATTTTATGTCAAATGCATAGATGCTAGGTGTTTAAAAGGGCGTCATATTGACAAACAGCTATAAAATTTTTTCAATAACCCTCGTATCATATGGACTTCTGTAGCGTATCAGTTGCTGTTTCTCATTTTTAAGCATGACAAGTTTTAGTAATTGAATTTCTTTGTACTTCAAAACTTAATTATAGAGTAATTCACAAATGTCGGAATATTTTATTGCCTGCAAAAGAACAACGACCCCTTATGGTAATCACTAAATTCTGCCAAATTTTAACAAAGCGGATTACTTAGAAGTCATTGTAAAATCGGGTTGTAAAGCTGATTTTTCAATTGATTAGAAAAATACACAGTAATTGTAAAAGAAAACATCTCGTTTACTTTTAACTCAAACAAGACACAAAAGCGAAATACGTTTCCGTTTCCTTTTAAGTTCAATGCTATACAATTTTCAAGGTAATATTTTGCTTCGCTGATTTTATAGATATTCATCTGATTTAATTATACAAAAGTAAAACATCAAATTGCTTATATATATATAGAACTGAGATCTTCTGAAGAAACAAAAATAAAAAAATATATTAAATAAAAGGTGTAAAAAAAGTACGATTTAGCCTACAAGTTCTTCCAAGTAATGACCAATTGGCTACTTATGTAACCAGTAACAAAACGCATGATATTTTAGAACTGATGTGATAATTGCGGGATAAGCGAATCGAGAGCTTTTTTCTAAAATTCCCATGTTTTGCCTTCTTACATAATTTTCTTCTAATTTGCTATATATTGTTTTGACTTTTGTTTTGAGAAGACAAACCCAAAACGTGTACAGTAGGTACACATCTTGGACACAGAAGAATATAGTTATTATTTTGTGTCTTGGATATAGAGGCATATAGCACAATCTTATCTTTCAGACAGTCAAATTGGTTTTTTGTGTTCTACACTAACGTTCCAGTGTCTGCGGGGATAGCTTTGAGATGATTTTCGTGTTATTTTTACTTCAAAACTAGACCCCATTGTAACTGATGAGGTATTGAGACGACTCAAAAAGAAGTAATATTTGTTCTTCCGTGATAGTAGGGCTAGGACGTCCGCAAACAAAAGCAAAGCGAGAATTTAGAAAAGCTGTCAGCCACAACAAAGATATAGGAATGCCTTTTAGTCAAGCGGCAGCAATAGGAGAATTGTAGTCGTCGCGGATTCTTTTCTTACTTTATTCTGATAGAATCACTATTTTCAAGTCACAAGTTTTTTCCAAAGGAAGATTTCAATACTCAATACAAAATATTGTCCGCAACCGACCGAAGCAATTCGAGAAATCATACCGTTATGCGAAGGATCGATCGTCGGTAACGTTATACTTACACAATTAAACCAATGAGTGACGATCACAGTGAAGCGTAAACTTTCTATACATAGGTTTCTCAACCAACCAATGTAAAGAAAGTAGCTCTTTTTCGGTTGTCGAGAAGTTACGTTAAGTAACTGATCGACTGAGATCACTTTTTTCATTTTTGGCTGAGAACCGCGTCTAACCTAAATTTAGAAGCGTTGCTCTGGATAGTGAAAGTGACCGAGATATCTGGACAAACAAAAATAAGTACAGAAACCAAATGATCATTTAACGTGAGAAAAGAATTCTGTAACTCTGTTGACCACATAAAAAAAGTTTCTTCTTAGCCAAGGTAGTCAAAAAACCAACTAAAACAGTAAAATTGGAAATAAAGCGTCTGTACTAACTAACCATTTCTAGAAAACGATACACCTTGCTTAAAATAGGAATGGCGAGAATGGCGGACACCTTGTGCGAATAATTTCGGGAAGCAAAACTTACACATGTTAAAGCAGATGCATGCGCGAAAATGTAAATAGACGTCAAATTCAGTGTGAAATTCCACGATGTCTTCAAGGTAAGTGATCTAAATCGTTATTGATTTTTTATGTTTATTTTAGTTCATTTCAAATCATGGTCGAGTACGTAAAGCTTTGGAATTGCATCCGCCTTCCACAGACAAAGGAGGCGGCCATTTTCTTTGTTTAGGAGCGCGGTCTGCTGCCGAAAACAATTGATTGCCGCAGCCACAAGAAGCCGATGTGCATCAATACGCGCAGAACAGTCTGGGGCAGTTTTGCTGTCATAATGAAGAAACGCTCGTAAGAAGCGAAGCTTTGCGCTTAGTAGGTACTGGCACGGGTGCAAGAACCTTTTTCTGCCACAGGTTCAGCAGAACAGTGCTTCTCAGAGCACAATTGCCTCTCTGTAATTGCACACGGTTTTTTATGCTTGAGACTATTTTTTTTGTAGATTTAGATATGCGCGGGAAATGATCGTCGTTTATTACTCGCACGAATAGGCAAATCCAGGTCAAATGGGTAGACCTGGCATAATAATGTAGATCAATGAGAGCAAGGTCCGCAAATGCAAATATGGCCGCGGGCGCAATTGAAGGCCATTGGGTTCTCGGCATAGTTTGTGAGAAGACGCAGGACCTTTCCATGGTAATATGCTCTGAGAATTCGCGCAACATCGAGGGTCTTATCCCAATCATAAAAGAGCACGTTGCGCCTAGCTCTCGCATCTGGACCGAAGTCTGTTGCACGTATATAAAGGACAACAAGTGCGAGGGTTGTTTTTTGCCCGAAGTTCAATCACAAAAAAAACTTTGTCGATAAAGTCAAGCTGTTTGCTCCACGCTTAGCGCATCGAAGCACTCTAGCATCCAGCAAAGGGCGCCATAACTGCCAAACTCACCGTGATGCGTTCGAGACCTCGATGAACTGCAGTATGGTGATTTTCGTCAGATTAATATATTGTTTGTTTTATTTTTTCTTTTGAACTCTTTTTAATAAATATTACTTTTGTTCTCATAACTTTTTGCATTGCTTTCTTATGTTAGGTTAGGTTAGGTTAGGTTAGGTTATGATATAGACATGATACAGCCATACCTACTACTAAGACAAGAACCAAACATAAAAAGTGATGTACTTATCTGTGATAGAAACTGTGATTTCTTATTAGCACAAAACGTATAGTGATAAAAAATTGTAATATACTATAAGTTGTGTTTTATACAAACAAATTTTGTTTATATAATTTATATACAGGGTGTAAATGAATAAGTACAAAAAAATGGAAGTGGTGATTCTTTGTCGAAAAATAAGGTGAGTCTTTCATATAAAAAAATTCATATGAGTAACCCCTGCTTAGTTACAGCCCCTTAAAGATTGTCAAAAAAAACGGTTTTTAATTTTCTTCTTGAAAACAAAAAAGTTACAAAATTTAGAATAACCCAACATTTTTTGTTATTAAAAACCATTAAATGAATATTCAGTTCCAAGAGGGAAAAAAGCCACCCCTAAAATTTGTTTTTTCGGAACTTTTTTCCTGAATTCATCTACTGGCTTCTGTCACGTTAATATTTTTATTGAAAACGCTATTTAACTAAAATTGAATTATAAATTATTAAATAAAATCAAACTAAATGTTAAAAGTGGTTACCTTCAGGCATTGTACCGGGTGGCCAACTAAGAATGGACGCCGGCTATATCTTGGGAGTTATAAATCTGACAATATTGAAAAAAAAATTTAATAGGTAAATCGGGTACGAGAAATCGCTGGAAATTATTTTCAAGTTTGTAAGATGGCCGCTAGGGGGTGAAACTGTTATGGCCGATCATATAATTGGTTCTTTCTCCAAAAATATGCGAATATAAATATATTTTAAATATTGCCGTAGTAAAGAATGCAAAATTTCTAATTTTTTTGCTTAGAGTATTTTACTCTCTCTTATAAAATGTAGTGGTGGGGGAACGTCAAACAAGTTTTTATTTAAATGGAAATAACTTCGGTATAAGTTAACAGAATTGAACAAACTAGGTCTCGTTTAAAAGAGCACTTCTTACTTAAGAATATGCTGTATAAAGATAGTCGGAATAAATTTTGACGTGATAGCTAGAAGGCGCTGTTTAACATTACAACAATTATTGCGCATTATCATGAGATTTTTAAATAGCACGCTATGTATCTTTTTACACAGTTAAATAGAGGACAAAATTGCTAAATAGTCGGTGCAAACCGCAACTTCCTATCTTTTTGAAACCAAAGATATCAATAAAACAAATGTTAGACTACTGACTATTTACATATTTTACGCGGAAAACAAATTTAAATTAGTTGAAACAATTTAATTAATGCCGTCCTAAATGTTCAAACTGCCGTCCATCGTTTTCCATGCACTTCAGCATCCTTTCCCGCGTAGACCAAACCGCACTCTCTAGTTCAGCTACTGAAATAGTTTGCATACAGTCCCTAATTCGTCCAATCATGTTATCACGTCTAGTGGGTCCGGTTGCAAAAACTATATCATTTACTCGTCCCCATAAATAAAAATTCAGGCATGTTAAATCCGGTGATCTAGCCGGCTATGGAAAAATGCTGCCCCGTCCTATCCATCTACCAGGGTGGTTGGCATCTAAAAATTGACGAACATTCACTGCGAAGTGAGCTGGACAGCCACCGTGCTGGAACAGCATTCGTCTTTAAATTTCTAGGGGCACTACCTCTAACAGAATCGGCAATTGCTCTGTTAAAAACTGTAGGTTCGTTCTTGACCAATAGTGCATATTATAGACATTTACACTGCCATTACTATGAAAGGTGGCCTCATCTGTCCACAATATACGTGATAGAATTTGGGGATCGTCCGCCATCATACCCAAGAGCCAGTGGCAATGGTCTAGTCTTCGATCAAAATCTGCAGCAGTCAATGCCTGATGCAGTTTCAACATTGAAGATTCGCTTACCTGTGCTCTTTGAGAATGTTTTGAACGGTAGATCGAGTTACTCCCAGATCCTGGGCAATACTTCTAGTACTTAGGTGTGGATTAAACTGCACATAAGCTAAAACATAAATAATGTTAAGTAAAATGTGTGTCTTGCGACATCTCGTGTAAACATTGACACGTATGAATAGTATAAACTAAGAAAAATGCGAACAGTTAACTGTAACGGCATGTGTGTGTTAAAGTGCAAAGCGCTATCTAAGCGATAGCTTTAATACTTGTAACACACGTTGCCGATAAAGTTAAGATAACTTGTACAGAAGTACACACGCAACAAAAAGAACACCTGATGCAGCATTTCGCTCTTATTGTGAGCTCATCAGAGGTGTATACTTAAGTGCGGTATACGACTGTACAAGACGGCGGTTGGTCTTTTAAGCTCGTGGAGCAATGAACATAAGTAAAATGTGTCTTACGACATCTCGTGAAACATTGACACGTATGAATAGTATAAACTAAGAAATAATGTTCTCTTCGGTACGTCTCCTGTGTTGTCTACGTTATACGGGAACATGGACGCTTCCAGTTGTTTGTAAACGATGGAGAACTCGCAGAAAAACCTTTTTACTCGGATGCCGTCTATCGGGATATTGTTGCGCATATACCCTTTCAGCAACTGTAGCATTTCTCATGCATTCAAAAGAGACACCTATCATGTCAAATAACTCTTCGTTGGTATAAAGCATTTTATAACACTTAACAGCACAGCACTAAGACTATCTAATACTAATACTAACAACACTAACGTAACACAAAAAACGACAAGAAAAACTAACAAACTAACAGTAACGTAACACAAACAACAACAAATAAACTCAAACTACACGAAAACTCAAACAATCACACGCAATAACAAAATCGAGAACAAGCTTTGAAAAATAGCAACTAAGATATTGACATGATAGGTCATTCAATTGTTCCAATATTTTGACGTATTGCTTCCAATTTTGTTTCACAGCCTACTAATTTTATGACGGGTGCCTTCGCTAAGAACTGGTTATTATTTACCATTTTATTCTCTTCTTTTGCATACATTGTCGGTTTTAGATGCTTAAGTGCATCGAAAACGATGAACGACTGTTTGAACATTTAGGGCGGCATTAATTAAATGGTTTCAATTAATTTAAATTCATTTTCTACGTAAAATATGTAATAGATGTTGCATAGTCAGCGGTCAAACATTTGTTTTATTGATATCTTTGGTTTGAAAAAGATAGGAAGTTGCGGTTTGCGCCGACTGTTTAGAATTTTGTCCTCTATTTAACTGTGTAAAAGATACATAGGGTGCTATTTAAAAATCTCATGATATTGCGCAATAATTGTTGTAATGTTAAACAGCGCCCTCTAGCTATCACGTCAAAATTTATTCGGACTATCTTTATACTGCACTACTTATTAAGTAAGAAGAGTTCTTTTAAACGATACCTAGTTTGTTCAATTCCGTTAACTTATACCTGAGTTATTTGCATTTAAATAAAAACATGTTTGACGTTCCCCCACCACTACATTTTCTAAGACAGAGTAAAATACCCTAAACAAAAAAAATCAGAAATTTTGCAGGTTTTACTACGGCAATATTTAAAATATATTTATATTTGCATATTTTTGGAGAACGAGCCAATTTTATGATCGGCCATAACAGTTTCGCCTCCCTGCGGCCATTTTACAAATTTGAAAATAATTTCCCGCTATTTCACGTAGTCGATTTACTTATTAAATATTTTTTTCAAGCAACACAGTTAATATAGTTATTAGCAGAAACAGAAGATCGGAAGCCTTTCTAACGACTGAGGGATTGAGACAAGGTGGAAGATTGAGCCCATTTCTGTTTATAATCTATATAGATGACATTATAAATATTTGTACAAGCAATGTAAAAAAATTTAGGATAGGCTATAAGAATCTACAGGAAATGAAAATATCAGAAGCAGTGTTTGCTGATGACATAATGATAATCAGATCAAACGAGTCGGAACTAGAAGAAAATTTAGAAGTATGGAATAGACACTAATAGAATTTGGAATGGAAATGAATAAAGACAAAACACAAGTAATGGCAATAGGAGACCATCAAAGCTTAAACATTAAAGTAGACGGAAACAAATCAAACAAGTCAGCTCTATATTCATACCTTGGAGTGGAAATAGAAAACACAGGAGGACAAGAAAACGAAATTAACAACAGGATAAGGAAAGCTACCAACACATATTATGCTATCAATAAGTGTATTACAAGTAAAAAGGAAGTGTCGTACAAGACCAAAATCAATGTATACAAAGTGGTATACGCTGTACATTTACGTACGTGAACGCTTTCACGAGTCGACACTAGATGTCGAAAAACTTATCGTTTAAATATTGTGATCCCTCTAGTAGGGCATATAGTCGACAGCGCGCGTTTGTACAATAGTGAACTTACACTCGAGTTCTCTCACTCCCGATGAGTCCCAAAAGGACGAAACAGCTGTCGAGTGATTCTCAGTGTTTGTTTGCTATTGTACTACAACCTCTTGCGTACTTTACTGCAGGCGATTCGAAATTTTTATACTTGCCAACTGTTATGTTGGCTATACTTATTGAAGAATCGACTATGTAACTGCTTTACATACCTGTCGGTAAAGTTGCTAATATATATATATATATATATATATATATATATATATATTTCAATATTGTCAGATTTATAATTTCGAGATATAGCCGGCGTCCATTCTTAGTTGGCCACCCGGTACATGACTCTAGACGGCGGCGTAGTGATACACATGCGGTCAAAAATTTCAGCCTATCAGAATCACGCAATGTATTTGATAATGCATTTTTTCTCAAAAATGGTTGATCCTACAAACAAACATAAGAAGACTTACTTGTTTAGAAAAAAAAACTATCTGAAATGAATTTTTAAATATTGATTGTATCAAACAAGAAAAAAGCAATTTTTAGTGGTGACCTTTTCTCCCTCTTGACGAGAATACCACAAAAATATTCATTTAATTGTTTTTCGGTAGCGAGAAATGTGCACTCATTTTAAATTTTATAACATTTTTTGTTTTCAAGAAAAAAATTAAAAATGTTTTTGTGCTCCATCTTTAAGGGGCATATAAAAACATATACTATTGCATTTCAATAGCACTAGACATATTGAACGCATTCATCTCAGTAACAATTAACATTTAACTCTATCGAAATTAGTAGATACTTAAAACATACTAATTGACTATATACATATCAAAAACATCATCATAAGGGAGCAAAATTATACCATTGCGATAACAAGCTGAGTACCACAAGAATCGGTGATAGAGCCAATATTGTGTAATATACACTGCATCCAAGATAAGAATGAACAGCATGGGGATCTTTAAAACGGTAGAAGATACAAAGTTGCTGAAATTGCAAAAAAGTTGAGCAATTTAAGGTAGGTATATTTACATGGTGTTTGAAAAAGTTTAATAATCTCTTCCGTTTTTGAGATTTTACAAAAAAATAAATTTTTTGGATTTTAGTTTATGTATTTTTTACACTAATTTTTAAAAATATCAAAAATTTAAAAACACTTTTTCATTGACACGTTTAAAGCTTTAGAAAATGATGCTTTCAAATTTTAATCCAACATTTCATCTTGGAGAAACTATCAATAACTTAATTTTTTTATATTGCCGCATAGAAAAAACACCTAATTGTTTAGAATCTAATTTTCTAAGAAATAGTTTAAATTGCCCAACTTTTTGCAATTTGAGCGACCTTGTATATTTTACCGTTTTCTAGATCTCCATGCTGTTCATTCTTATCTTGGACACAGTATATACTATGACAGATTACTAAAACAAATTTGAGAGCAAAAGAAGAACTGCAAACTAAGAAGAGAAACGGTAATTGCCATAGTAGATAACATACTAGAAAACATAGGGTTAGAACTAGAGACACTAATACTAGTAGAGGCAACAAACTCAAAAAATTACGATAAACCATAGAAACCAAGAAAAAACAAATAAAAAGTACTTGAAATGCATGGGCATTTATTTTGATCATAATTTAAAAATGACTAGACACATAAACAAAGTTTGTACGCAAACAAAAAGAATTTTACAAAATCATTATGAATCATAATAGCAAAAATAGGAGAAACCTCAAGTTCAAAAAGAAAAATACTATCCTATATTGTTCTAGCGCCTAGCAACACTATTATATGCGTCGCCTAAGTGAGAAGAAAGTAGAAAAAGCAATAGAAGACGAAGTGAAACCAAGTAATGTAGCAAACCTACTACTAAAAAGTAAAAAAAAACACTGTAAAGAAATAATCAAAATGATCACAAAAATAATGAAAAGAAAAAGAAAGAGAAAAAAGAAGATAGATGCAAAAAAGGAGAAGAGAAACAAGATAGTGATCGAGTAGCCATCTTTTAATCGCAACAAATGTAATGGCGGTTTAAAATCAGGCTACCTGGTGGTATCCGTCAGGCACCTTAATAAGACAGAGGTTTTTTTTTAGTCGGTCAGTCACATCTTGCCAATCTCCAAAAAAATTTTTTTTTTCATTAACAGAAGAAACTGCACTAAAATGGCCGGCGGAACGAGTGGTTCAAATGGATCGCTTTCCTGCAAACGCTGTAAATCTAAAGTAGTTAATGGAATTAACTGTGTAACATGTAATAATTACTATCATTTAAGCTGTGCTAAGCTGTTAAACAATGTAAAATTTTTGAGTGACAATGTAATTAATTGCTGCGACGAAGTTCCTAATTGTGGAGAAGATTTTGCGTTTACTAGCGCAATTGGTGTTCCTGTTGACAACGAAAATAAGGTAGATGCTCGTCTTTTTACCTACATTATTAATTTAAAAGATACAATTATTGCTGATTTGCGTGAACAAATTAAACAATTAACAGCGCATATCACTTCAGAACGAAAATTGGAAACCTTGAAACACTTGGTTCCAGTTACTGAAGGTCGTAGTGAAATCAATAAGCGTGCGCCTGCACTATCTGATAAGCCGTCTAAGATTGATAAAAACCAAAGTAATGTTAAGGATGCTACGTTTTCTGTTGTAAAAGATCATAAACAAAAAAAGTCTGACAAAATTACAAACCAGCAAGTAAGCAAAGCCATTTTAGAGGCTGATGTTTTAAATAAATGCGATAAATACATAAATATTGATAATGATTCAAGTCGTGAGAAGACTGATAAGAAGCCGGAATCTGATGAATGGACCACAGTAAATAGGAGTACAAACAGAAGACGCCCGTTGGTGGTGGGTACTAACATTGGAGATATAAAAGGTGTTCCAAAATGATAACACTTCACGTATGTCGTCTCGACCCCAAAACAACTTCTACCAGCCTGACCAACTACTTAAAGCCGCACTTTCCTGAAGTAGTGTGTGAGCCAATAACGTCAAGAAATCCCAACTTGTACTCATCATTCAAAGTGACACTTTTTGAAGAACATTTCAAGATAGCCATGGACCCTGCAAAATGGCCGGAGCGAGCTTGCATCCGACGTTTTTTATTCAAGAGGACAACGGAATTATCCCCATGGTAGTATTTAACCCAAATTTGTTACTACTAAATACTCAATATTTAAATATCGACAAAATTAACGAATTGTTAGTAGATTTGTCTTGTTATAGTAGTTTGTACTTTCTATGTTTTACTGAATTAGGTTTATACAGGTATATAACATTTTAAACGTGCATATTCCAGGGTTTTCCCTAATTAGCAACTATTGTAGAACGAGTTACAAAGGAGGGGGCGTAGGAATATGGGTCAAAAACCATGCCACTGAAATAAATGTTAAAAAAATGGATCTACATAAGTACTGTGTTGACAAACATATTGAAGTATGTGCGGTCTCGTATGTAAGTAATTTTAAAGATAAAGTAAAAAATATATTAATTACATGCTATCGATCTCCATCTGGGGATTTGAA
Organism: Abscondita cerata; assembly: GCA_030710515.1. NCBI lineage: Eukaryota > Metazoa > Arthropoda > Insecta > Coleoptera > Lampyridae > Abscondita > Abscondita cerata. Next base: position 202,671 of record JALBCR010001702.1, on the reverse strand, counting down.
CATTTTTATTGAAAAGCTTTTAGACGTGTTAAATGACTTATATAAACCAAATATAAAACTCACACTTTGTGGAGATTTTAATGTTGATAATCTCAATAGTTCACCAAATTTTGTTAAGCTTTTTAATGCACTTTCAACTTATAATTTTAACGACATTGTAAAATGGCCTACCAGAGTAACAGATAAGTCAATATCAATTATTGATCATATATTTGTAAATTATTCTAATTTTGGTACAGTATGTGTTGTAGACAGTGGCATATCAGATCATCAAATGATTTTCTATGAACTTGAATCCAACAGAAGTGTTAGTGGTAAGTGTAACCGTATTTCTTACTTAAAGAGAAAATTCACTGAGTCTGCTATAAATAAATTTGTCTCTAATCTTCTAATGGAAGATTGGACTGAGTTATATAATATGTTTGATGCCAATGCGGCATTTGATTATTTTATGAAATCTTTATGCATCATTTTCAAATTAACTTTCCAATAGTCTCTGTTTATAAAAGGAATAGAGATGAAGGTAAAGAGTGGATTAGTGATGCTGTTAGAGTTTCCAGTAGTAAACTGAAAGATCTCTTTGTGTTGAAAAGATTATATCCTGAATTAAATGTTATTTACTTATATGCTAAAAATGTCACCGGCAGCTAATTGCTACTACAAGGAAATCTTACTATCAAACAAAATTTTTAATGACCAGAATCCAATAAAAGTGCTTGGCGCACTGTAACAGTATTATCCAATTCTACCAAAAATAATCATCATAAATCAAACATTGTTATTAAAAATAACAATGAAACTATCGAAGATCCAAAAGTTATTACAAATATTTTTAATTCTGCTTTTTAAATGCTCCATTAAGTTCCTTAAAAACTGTTAATGCAGTATATGCAAATAATAAATATTATTCAAATAATCTAACGTCAGTCTTTCATAATTCTTTCTCTAAAATAATGCCCTTTCTAGAAACTGAATTATTAGTTCTTCTTACAAACAAAATAAAGAACAAGAGTTCTGCTGGTCCTGATGATGTACCATCATTTCTGGTAAAACACATCCTACCTGTAACTATAAAGCCACTTGCCCATATCGTGAATGTTTCGTTTTGCACTGGCATCTTTCCTTCCAGTCTAAAAACTGGAAAAGTAATACCAGTTTTTAAAAGGACAATCCCGAATTACTTGATAACTATCGGCCCATAACTTTAACTTCTATTTTCTCTAAAATTCTTGAATATGCATTTTTGGACAGGCTTTTATACTTCCTAAATTGCAATAACATTTTATCCAATAACCAACATGGTTACAGAAGCGGTAGGAGTGCTCAGACGGCCATGCACTCTTTCTATGACAATATTATTTCGTCGTTGAACAAAGGTGCTGAAACAATTGGCATACTTTGTGACTTGTCAAAAGCATTCGACTGTGTCTGTCAAAATACACTTTACAAAAGTCTATCTCGTTGTGGCGTAAACGACGTTTCTCTAAATTGGATAAAGTCCTTTTATCTAACCGAAAGCAATATGTCAGCATAACTCATAATAATAACAATGAATCTTTTCGTAATTTTACCTCTAACTGTCTGGAAGTTACTACAGGTGTACCGCAAGGGTCTATACTTGGCCCGATTTTATTTATTCTTTATATTAATGCCCTTGATGCTTTTGTACCGGATGCTTCATTAACTATATATGCGGATGATATATCCACAGTTGTCTCGAGTAATTCTACAGCTGATTTACAAAAGAAATGCAATGATACACTGTCAAACATTTGCACATGGTTCAGTTCCAATTCTATTTATCTTAATCCTAAAAACTGTTTATTTAAAATTTCACAATTATCAAAAAAATGTGAAAACATAACATTGAATGTTCATACTTCCTTAATTAATAACGTTAAATCAACAAAATTCTTAGGTTTGTTTGTTGATGAAAGTCTAAATTGGAAATGCCACTGCCAACAACTTATTATAAAATTAAATTCATTCAATTTTTATTTAGAAATTTACGTTCACTGCTAAATAAAAATCACTTACTCATGCTATATTATGCTTATGTTGAGTCGAGAATGAGATATGGTATCTGTTTCTGGGGTTGGTCTACTCTTTCACAAAATGTATTTGTAGCACAGAAAAGAGTGATTAGATGCATAAAAGGTATTAGTTCCACCACTAGTTGCGTTGAAACTTTCAAACAATATAATATTCTAACTCTACCTGGTCTATATATTTATGAATTATGTCTATTTGTGTATCTTAACAAAGAAAGTTTCAAAAAAGGCAAAATATCCATGGATTTAATACTAGGACAAAAGAAAATTTACAGGTTCCACACTCACATTCATCACTTGGGTTTAAAGCCCCTAAATCCATGGGACCTAGAGTGTATAACCTCCTCCCTCCTTTTGTTAAAAACTGTCAAACAGTAGGTCTATTTAAACTTCGACTTAAAAATTATTTAATAAGTAAATGTTTGTACTCTGTCGACCAATATTTGTGATATATATGTTATATGTAATGTTAGTTTTATATGTACGTTGACGATGCCTATACAATTGTTGTAAAACAGGACAATAAAAATAATAATAATAATAATAATAAATAAAAAAATTAATAACTTTTGACAGAAACTCATTGGACTCAAGAGTTTCATCTCTTTCGAAATATATACAACCCCTTAATCTATTAGTCTTCCAAAAGTGAACTCCTATCATATTGGCACAATTAGAATGGATATCAATAGAAGAATCAGTTTCATCTGAATTTGCATAAGCCGGTTTCAGATCCTTTACATGTCAAGTACCAAAAGCGTGGATTCTCCAATCATATGTTCATTATAACTTTGATTGAACAACCAAAGTGTTTTTCATAAATTTTGAAATATTTCTTTTAACCTAATTTGAAATGGAAAATGCAATAATGTGTGTTTAACACTCACTTTCAGTATTTATTAGCACTCAGTATGGATTATAGGTGGTACATCGTAGTACATACTATTGTTTATGTACAAAAAAATTTAAATCTATTATATTTGTTAATGAGCAAAATTTTATAGTACGCACTAATTCGGTTGCTGCTTAATTAACCCATAATCAAGTTTTATGATTCGTTGAAGTCGCACAAAACTTCAAGAAAAATGCAAAAAATGTTTGTCCTTAAAATAAATCTTCACCATTTCCAAATTACATTGTGCGCTAATGCCCATGTAGCCTTCAGCGAATAATTATCAAAGTACTCGTTATTCGTACGTTTTTGTAACGTAAAATATACCTGTCTGGAATTCCGATACCACTTTATACACTATATATAAACACAGCCTTTCGACCATTTGTTAGTCCATCGCCGCATCTTCAGTAGCAAATTCAACTTGCAATAATAAATTAATCAATCGTAAAAGAAAAAAGGCAAATTAATTAATTAAGAAAGTTAGTAATTAAGTGCCGCTTCATTATTCGATGTGAACTTACAAACCGTGAAGTGCAATAATTGTATTTGAAACCGGAAATTTTTACATCTTAAGACGCACCCTCGCTCATGTTTAATTATGTGATTATCGTTCGCAAAACAAATACGATGGCAACAAGTTTGATTGTCTTTTTGACAATTTTTGAATTAACGAATTCTTTAACTATAGATAGTCAAGTCAACGTAGTACGAAACGGTAATTAAAAAACAATATTTACATCTTATGTTTAGATAGCAATTACGCTCCAGGTTACCTATAATCTTATATTTTTTGCACGTCAATTAAGCACTCAATATTTCAAACAGTAATTTTACGGTTCAAATTTTTAATGCCAATAATTTATATTTATTTTTTTTTAATCATTAAATTAACTGAGACTTATAGATGTTCTAGGTCACGTTTTGCGAATTCAAACTCCGTATAAATAACCGTAAAAATTTTTTTCGTCTTTAATTATGACCAGTTTGTGACCTCATCTGCAAATGAATATGTTATAGATTGCTACGAAAGATTGGCGTTAGGACAAAAACTTAAACCTCAGGATGTGGATAAGAAATTGGAAGTTACGACCGTACAGGAATGCCAAATGGCGTGTACCGAAGAAGAAGAAAATGCAGATCTTTCAGTTTTGGGTAAGTCGATGACACGTTCTTGCGAAGTTTAAAAGTTGAACGCAACTTCTTGTGTGTAATTAAGTATTTTGCTAGTTATGAGAGAGGCCCCACATAATGAAACTAAAATATTTTTTTTACTAATTATTTTCTTGCCATAAATGTTGTCTTTATTTTTTGAAGGTAATTTTTTTTATGAACACTGATTGCAATGACAATAGTGTTAGTTATTTAGTTATTTAACTAGTAATATTTAATATTTGAAATGAAGTTTTTTTAATTAAGAACGGAAAATTAATGAACAACTTCCTATAAGGTTAAATTTATTAAATAATTATCATTACCCCCAGTAATAGTTAGAAATTTAAACACTTTAGGAGGATTTATGTTTTCTCTATAGAACCAGCTTTTAAGCTCGAATACTTTATTGTATTTATACTCCAAGTATTATAGTATCTACTATATTTAATGTCCAAATGAGATCTCAATTTGAGAAGACTAGTGAAAAAAAAACATATATCTGATAAAAAAAAATTGGACACAACCGAATTGTTCTAATTTATCCTATTCTATTCGATCTAAAAGCTGCGTTTCTGATGAGGTGGAGACCCTACTTTCTAAAGTGTTCTGTTATGTTATTTCTTTTTCTCCCTCACAGGACGTATCATATAATCTTATCACTATGCAAAAAGTTTGTTTTGATTTTTTTATTTCTTGTAGTTTCTTCTTTGGAGTCTTGTACGTAATTTTTAAAGCTCAGGGTTCAAGTGAGTTACCATTTTCTGTTTTGGTTGTCTTTTAGTCATCATGTAAAGAAATTTGGTATTTTTTTGTTCAATTTTTCACAATAATTCCAAATATTGAACTAAACTTGTTGTTACGAAAAGCAACATTTCCGCTCGGCCGCATGACACCCTGTATATATTTTGATAGATTCGTGTAAGGCATTGTTTTCTATACAACAACGTCAAAAATTAATACGCATTAGTATTAATGTATTCAACAATTTTTATTGAAATTGTTTTTGCCAATTTTATACCATTTGTTTATAAAATAAAAATGACAGTACGACTTATTGTTCATTCAAGTTTCTCAAAATTAATGCACTAATATTCTACACATTATCATTCACTGATCACAAATACAAAATCTTTTATCCAAACATTACATCAAAACGATATAATTTCAGAAAGGCATAGGGGTGTATTTAGCAATGATGGAATGTAATTGAAATATTGAGTTGGAAAACAGTTGATCCAAACAAAGTTTGTAGCTTGTTATATGGAATTATACAGGGTGTTTCCTAAGTAATCTAAAATATTATATGGGGCGCTTCGTCACTCAATTTTAAGACGAAAAGTTTATATAAACATGTGTGATAAGTCTTGTAGTTAATGAGATACAGGGTGTTTTATTATTTTATTAAAAGCAACAACATGTGTTAAACATAAAGGAAAAATAGTATATTTCAGAGCATGTGTTCAAAATGTCCACCCGCAGCTAAAATGCAAGCATCTGCTCGATGTCTAATTGATTGCCGAATACGTTCGAATATCCCACACACAAAAATCCAGAGGATTATGTCCCGGTGATCTAGGGGGCCACGGGTGTGGAGATCAACTTAAATGATAAAAAAACGTTCAAAATTAAATGAATAATAATATAGGATTTTGGATAATGTGAAAGTTTTTTTGAGAAAATAAAATTTTGCATCTTTATTTTTTTTTCTCTGGTTTACCACCAAGTATCAAATGACTAGACATTACTTCAGTGTTCGATGTTTTTACCAAGTAATATAAATGTTGCAGGTGGTGTCAATTATCTGAAAACTGATAAATGAAATTATAACAGTGCTGATCGGTGTCTGCGCAAGTTTTTTGGGGAGCAGGTTCAAAATTCATTTTTAGTTAGACTCTTCAGTATCGATTGTGTGATGAGAAAAGCGTATTTTTCATGTTACTCTTCATAAATTACACGTTCGTGGTTTGTTGGTTAAGAAGGATTGCTTGTATGTAGATGACGTGACATGGCACACTGTTAGCAATGTTGACGTTAACGAATTGTTACATAAAGTATACATATAGATACTCTAAAATAAAAAATTGAATCGATATGTGAAAAATTCTAATTTTTTCGAGTGTCTCTGGTATTATTCTGCAATTGTTATTCAATTTGAGTGTTATGATATGTCTTATACCTGACGAATATGAAGCTAAGTTTTTGTAAATTACATTTTCTACAACTTTTAAAGACCCGGTTTTTAAAAATTTTTTACTTGTGGGGGGGAGGGTAACGAACTAAAAGTGACAGTCTTTACTTATTTTCATAGATTCAGTTACCTTCTTTTAAAAGATTTAAACATTTTATATGGATGATATAACTTCTACTAGAGATGAGACTTTTTTTTAAAAGAAGAAACGTCATATAAAATCCTCTTAACCTGTTAAAGATATCTTTTTAACCTATTGTATGTATATTGTATATTATGTGAAATAGTATGTGAAATGTGTGTCTTACGACATCTCGTGTAAATAGGGACACGTATAAATAGTATAAACTAAGTATTGCCAACAGATAACTGTAACGACGACTGAATGAATAAATGCAAATAAGTTATCGCTTTGATAACGATTTGCATTTAAACATTCAATCATTGTTACAGTTATCTGTTGGCATTACTTAGTTTATAAATAGTATATTACGCATTGAGGGTTGTAAATGGATTTTTTCATACTAGTGCAATAAACAATAGTAACATCGGAAATATTTGCAGCTTGAATTATGGACTATACTTTTTCGACGTTCGTGTTTTAAAAGGTAGTTCCAAAACATGCTAATATTTTATTAAATAAACGGATAGACTCAGCTCGTGGAATATCTACCCCGAAATCAAATATGTTTTATTTTATTTGTTATTTGTTCTTTTGAAAGTATTATATTTTTTCAAACTTTAACATTTATAACAAATAGTTGTTTCATATTATTATTTTCTTCTGCATTCTGTGTCTGATATTTTGAGATTATCATTCTAACACGTCTATAATATATTCTTCTTTTGTAATTTATTAGGTTCTTATTTCAATAATAATAAATATACGAGGTGTTAATGAATTCGTGTTACAAATTGATAGGGCATGTAGGAAATGTGAAAATAGAAAGTAGACATGTGTCGTTGGAGTTTTAAGGTACATCTAGATTTCCCCAATCTGAACTGATAAGCACTTAAAAAAAATAATTACAAAATTGTCACGAATGAAACTCAAACCACACTTTGACACATAAACATTAATTAATAACACATTGCCTAAAGTCAATCACGGTTAACTATTAATATTATTGTTTAATTTTTTGTTTTTATGTTAAACTTAGGCCCTACGACGAAAACACGTTTATTAAAATTGAGTAACGAAACGCCCCATATAATATTTTAGATTACTTAGGAAACACCCTGTATATTATTAGTGTTTCTTTACCAATTTTAAACTAAAATGACGCTGTAAATTTTTTTTCATATAGGGTTTCCTTTTCGAGATATTCATGGTCATGATGTCTCAAATTCTCTACATACTTACTATTGTCATATAAAGTGTAAAGCACAGTATTACCATGGATTCCAAAAAATAATTTAAATTAAACTTTTGGAGATCGATGAATTGGAACCACGGTCTCCAGATTTTAATTACTTAAATTTTTACTTTTGAGGTCATGCGAAAACTCTGGTTTATCAGCAAAAAGAACTCATTAAGAGGATAGAACAGTCATTTGCCACATCAGGATCTAATCTAGAAAATTATAATTGAGAGGGACAACTTAATCAAAGAATTGAAATGTACAGGAGGGCACGTTGAGACTCTTGTTAGTTTATCAGTAGGGTTGCCAACTTTAAAGAGCAATATCTCGAAAAGAAACCCTACATGAAAATTTAAGAGACTCATTTTAACTTAGAATTGGTCAAGGAACACTTTTACGAAGATCATTCCTTGTAGGACACCCTGTATAAAATTTTAAAAACTATTTACCTACTATACAAAACTAGTAAAGCCAGTATTACCAAATTTTTACTATGATTTACACAAGAAATTAAAAGAAATTTTCGAAAGAAATATCACTATGACAAGTTATACCGTCTTACTAGTAACTTATATTATAAAACCTTATTTTCTAATTAACTCGTAGGATACTAAGGCAGTGTTTCCATTTCAACTTTTACGTTCAACATGTTGAAGTTGGCCACATGTTGCGCGTGTCGTGGAAAGGGCAGTTTTAATTTTGCGCCTAACATGTTGCAGGAGAGTGTGCACTGTTTTCCATTTGCAACTTCACGCCAGTGTTGTTTCACCCATCATGGACAAACAACGCACCAGTGCCGCGTTTATGGTAATGTTAGGTGCTGTATTGATCAAAAACAGGAAAAAACGTAAATCACCACGATGCTGGGTTCGTAGTTTTTTGACTTCACTCTTCTTACTTTTACAATTTTGGCCTTTTTCCTAAGAAATTGAGACTTTAATATATGAAGTTTTTTCTCAACTTCAAGGTCTTTTCGGTTTAGAGTCACAGCAATGTTGTGGATTGCATCCAATCTAGAATTAGAGTTCTTGTGGCTGCTTACATCTCACAGGATGCACCCAACAAGCGCCTCATCAGTTTCCATTTTAACTTGTCCCGCAACAAGTCCCCAGCAACATGTATGGCGCAAATTTTTTGAAATGGAAATCTAACTTAAAGACATTCGCTGTTTTTTTTGTAACACTTATAGCGCAACCAAGAGTATCCATGTAGATTTGCCATCTAACAATTGTGTTAACAACTTAGTTATCAGAGGTATTACTATTGAAGATATGGTTACAGCTGCCAAAACTTCAACAGCTGATCCCGATAATAACCCTTCTTCCTTTGTTAAAGACTGAATCTCGTGCTTGATTGATCCACTTCTACATATTTTCAATCTATGTCTCCAAAATAATATCTTCCTACTTTGTGGAAACACACTCGCATTTGCTCTGTCTAGTCGATCAAATATCATATCAAATAGTAAATTACCGTCCTGTAGCAATATTAAACAACTTTGCAAAATTATTGAATTCTACGCAATACTATAAATAAATACGTCCGATCTATGATTTCCGACAAACAACATGGGTTTATGAATGAACGTTCTACGCTAACTAATCTTATTACCTTTACTTCATATGTGTCTGAAGTTTTAGACTCTAAATTACAGATAGATACAATATACCGTGTGTCCCGGATAATCTGAAGCATTATGTTTAACATCGGGAATTTGAAAAGTTTGATTTATATGTCTCGAAAGTGTTTTTAGAAAATTTTCACTATCAGAACACTTAACAATGTGTACTAAAAAACGTTTTGCGTAATAATTTCTAAATTTAACCAAATATATTAAAAATATTTGAAAAGATATTTAATAATATTTCAAAACGTACGAGAGTTCAAATCCCAATCCGATTTCTTTTTAGTTGTATTATTATTTTAAAAGAGCAGCGTTTAACTTCTATCGGTAAAGAGGCATAAGTTTAAATTTTTTTACTTAAACTCGCAATGGATTTATTAGAATATTCACATTTTATAAAACATTTAGTTTAATTGTTTAATAATAGAGAGTTTTTGGATGAGTTGTGGACACTTCGCCGAATGGACATAACGTCGAATGGACACTACGTCGAAACAAATTATTGGACATATCGCCGAAACTGGACACAACGCCAAAATCACCTGCTGGACACATTGCCGAAAATGGACACAACGCCGAAATCAGTAATTGGACATATCGTCTAAATGTGGACACAACGTCGAAAACCAAAAGCTGACACCACGTAGATCGGATATTGATTAAAACAATTTTTTAAAGAAAAAAATTGTAATAACTGTAACCTACCAACCAAAACCGTTTACTCCAGATCACATGAAAACAACTTACATTGATTAAAACAAATCTAAGTGAAAAAAATGTGTTTTTAAATACCTTACTTAAGATTAATCCCTTTTAATACAAAAAACACGTCAGTTTTTGTTTTTCTACGTTGTGTCCAGATTCGACGATTTGTCCAATTACTGATTTTGACGTTGTGTCCTTTTTCGGCATTGTGTCCAGCAGGTGATTTCGGCGTTGTGTCCAGTTCCGGCGATATGTCCAATAATTCGTTTCGACGTTGTGTCCAAGTTTCAGCGTAGTGTCCATTCGACGTTATATCCATACGGCGATGTGTCCGGATCCATTTTGGATACCGTAAAATCGTTTGCGCAGGCCAAACCCCAATACCGGCGGTAAAAAAAAAACTTGCGTAATTTTAGCGTAATTTTAGATTATGATTCTTTACGATATCAAAAATCTCTAAAATTGAATATTATTCTAATAAATCCATTGCCAGTTCAAGTAAAAAAGTAAAACTTTTAATTATGTCTCTTCACCGATGGAAATTAAACGCTATTCTTAACATAATAATACAACTAAAAAAAAGTATACCCTTCTGTCGATGTACAATTTGAAAAGCTTGGAAACTAGCCGTAAATTTCACTTTATTAAATTTCTGTATAACCTAATTTATGACGATATTGATGATACCAAACTTACGTCAAAAATATTTTTTGATGTACCAAGTCTGTCGTCCCTTTCGCATAATGTCATCTACCTACCATCAAACTGCATGAGAATACTCACTACAACTTTCCACTATTTAATAATGGCAGGAAAAGGAACGACTATCAGCATTTGTTTGATTTAGACCTGATTTTTTCACCTCCAGTTAACTTTATCAGTCGGTTAATGGAAAGCAAACACAGTATTGAGACAATCAAATTTTACAAAGATGCGTTTCTAAGATGATTAACCGACAGATAATATTAACTGGAGATGAAAAAATCTGCCCTTAATCGATAGAAATATTAATAAACTTTTGTTATTATTTTAAATTATAAGTGTTTATTGTTTTGATTAGTATATGAACTCATTCCACTTTTTTATTCTCAATATAGTCACCAACTATTAGTCAAATCGGAAACAAATAATTAGACAAAATTATTATCAAACTACTGGAGCGACAGAAAAAAAATAGTCAAACAAAACAATTATTCAAAGTTATTGTCAAATTACCGGAACGACAAACAAAAATAGTCAAAGCAATTAAAAGTTACTGTCAAATTAAGAGAGCGACAGACGAAAAATAGTGAAACAAAACAATTATTCAAAATTAATGTGCAATTACCGGAGCGATGAAAGAAAAATTGTCAAACAAATTAAAAGTTACTGTCAACTTACAGTAGCGACACACGAAAAATAGTAAAAAAAAGTTATTGTCAAATTTCCGAAGCGACAAACAAAAAATAGTCAAAGAAAACAATTATTTAAAATTATTGTCAAATTACCGGATCGCAAGACAAAAAATAGTTAAACACGTAAAACATTGTCAAATTACCAGATCGACAAAGAATAAAAAGTTAAACAAATTAAAATTTATTGTCAAATTACCGGTGCGATAAACGAAAAATAGTCAAACAAAACAATGATTCAAAATTATTGTCAAATTACCGGAGCGACAGACGAAAAATAGTCAAACACATAAAACATTGTCAAATTATCGAATCGACAAAAAAAAATAGTAGAACAAATTCAAAGTTATTGTCAAATTAAGGGAGCGACAAACGAAAAATAGTCAAACAAAACAATTATTCAAAATTAATGTCAAATTACCGGATTGACAGACAAAAAATAGTTAAATAAATTTAAAGTTATTGTCAAATTACAGGAGCGACAGACGAAAAATAGTCAAACTAATAAAACATTAATGTCAAATTACGGGAGCGACAAACGAAAAATAGTCAAACAAATTAAAAGTTATTGTCAAATTACCGGAGCGACAGACGAAAAATAATTAAAAAAAAAAATTATTCAAAATTATTGTCAAATTACCGGAGCGGCAGACAAAAATAGTAAAACAAAACAATTATTCAAAATTATTGTCAAATTACCGGAATGACAGACAAAAAATAGTCAAACACATTACAAAGCTATTGTCAAATTACCAGAGCAACACACGAAAAATAGTAAAAAAAAAAGTTTTGTCAAATTACCGGAGCAACAGATAAAAAATAGTCAAACAAAACAATATTCAAAAATTGTTGTCAAATTACCGGAACGACCGACAAAAATAGTAAAACAAATTAAAAGTTATTGTCAAATGTCAAACAAGGAAAAGTTATTTCAAATTACCGGAGCGACAGACGAAAAATAGTCAAACATTACAATAATTAAAAATTGTTGTCAAATTACCGGAACGACAGACAAAAATAGTCAAACAAATAAAACATTGTCAAATTACCGTAACGACATAAAAAATAGTCAAACAAATTAAAAGTTGTTGTCAAATTGCCGGGCGACAAAGGAAAGATACCCAAGATTTAAAAGTTATTGTCAAATTACCGGAGCGACAGACAAAAATTATAGTCAAACAAAACAATTATTTAAAATTATTGTCAAATTACCGGAACGACAGACAAAAAATAGTCAAACAAAACAATTATTCAAAATTATTGTTCAAATTACCGGAGCGACAGACAAAAATAGTCAAACAAATAAAACATGTTTCTGTCAAATTACAGAAGCGACAGACGAAAAAAAGTCAAACAAATAAAAAGTTATTGTCAAATTACCGGACAAATAGTCAAACAAATTAAACCCAAGTTATTGTCAAATTACCGGAGCGACAGACAAAAAATAGTCAAACAAAACAATTATTCAAAATTAATTGTCAAAACCGGACAGACAAAATAGTTAGTCAAACAAATAAAAACTTATTGTCAAATTACCGGATCGACAAATGAAAAAAAGTCAAACAAATAAAAAAAAAAAAAACAAACAAAAAAACACAACAAAAACAAAAAAAACAAAACAAACACACAGACAAAAACACAAAGTTTTTTTATTGTCAAATTACCGGAGCGACAAACGAAAAATAGTCAAACAAAACAATTATTCAAAATTATTGTCAAATTACCGGAGCGACAGAAAAAATAGTCAAACAAATTAAAAGTTGTTGTCAAATTACCGGAGCGACGAAAAAAACAGTCAAACAAAATAGTCAAACACATAAAAATATTGTCAAATTACCGAAACGACAGAAAAAAATAGTTAAACAAATTCAAAGTTATTGTCAAATTACCGGAGCGACAGACGAAAAATAGTCAAACAAAACAATTATTCAAAATTAATGTCAAATTACCAGAACGACAAACAAAAATAGTCAAAACAAAACGGTTATTCAAAATTAAATTCTTAAAAAGTTATTGTCAAATTACAGGAGCGACAGACGAAAAATAGTCAAACTAATAAAACATTTATGTCAAATTACCGGAGCGACAGACGAAAAATAATCAAATAAAAAAGATATTGTCAAATGATAAAATATTTTGTGTGGTATTTTGTAGGCAACTAATTCCATTTATGTTCTATACTTTAATACCAATTTTTAACATTCGGAAATAAATTTTTTGCAATTTTATAGTTTTGTGTGGCTTTTTAACATAATATGATGTAATTCAATGCGTAGAACACTGTAGTTCAAACCCTTTCTTCGGATAACGTACCAACAACTTTAGGTTTGTGTAATAATTGTACAGTAACATTTTGTGGGCAACTGATTGTATTTTTGGATTCTATACCTTAATGTTAGTGTATTCACCAATTTTCATTAAAAAACTAAGACATTTTTTTTAATTTATTTTAATCTTTAAATTGAAGTTCACACTATAATAAAACTAGTAGTTACCTAATGTGAGAATAAAATTTAATTTAAAACAAAAAAATGCAGAAAAATATAGTCAACCGAGTGGTTTTTGGTGTAAATGTAAAAATATATAATAAAGACTTAGCTATCACTTTAGAATTATCTATCCACGTTATAATTCAAATATCGGAAATCAAATACCAATAATAAACAACCTGTGCCTTTTATCAAATCTCGTAAATAAATTTCTTCGTATATTTTTTAAAACAGCAACTGTTAATCTATCAGTATTGATAAAGATGACACCCATTGCTCACGCATGACAATATAATAAAGTAATGTATTAATAATATCGACTTTTAAAATAATTTGATAATTTAATCAGTTCAAAAGTATGAATCTTCGAATTCTTTTGTTATTATGTCGTTATTCTACATTTTATTTTAGAATCGTAGGATCGTTACAATCTAACATAATTTTTTTTTTCCGTTTCAAATTAATAAATTATTAAAAATTTTAGTTTTACCAAATCTTGTTGTATAGGCAACTAACATTACTGCGACTTGTTTAACCATCGTGGGTACGTTATAAAAGACAGTTTGTTGTAGCAGGGCAATTTTCACATGAGAAGTATATCCTTTAGGCAGTGTGTATTAAAAAAAGACGTTACAATAATCCAATCACAATGATCTCTTCTCTTTGATTCTTTACTTTGTCATAGGGCAACTTCTCCGCCCGTCAAGATAAACTTGTCGCACTGTAGCAACGTCGTGTTAAACACATTACAAAATTAATTACAATTTTCTTAAATATTTTTACATTTTTTAGAGAATCGAAAACAAGACATTTTATTAATACAAAGATTATGAAATTCACATAAAAACTGCACATTGATCTTAAAAAACTTTAAAAACCATTTGATAACCAATCAAAGCTCATTCAGAGACGTTTAAGATTTCGTCAACAAATTTGTTACTAATAAAATTGTAAAGGATCTAAATTAACTTGTTGGCCAGAAACTAATTATTCTGATACCTTGAAAAAAACCATACTTACTTCTTGATCGAAACGTTGGTGGAATGAATATCGAGTTTCATTGAGTAACTCCTTACTAAGGTCCACTACGTAAACAACTATAAGTTCTTAAGCATGGAGATCACCAAAATATAAACTTGAAAAGTTTCTTGTAAAATTGATTTTCATGAGTTTGTATTACATATTTATTAATCCGGCCGGACTTTTTATTATATTTTACTGAACAATTAGTGATCTTATTTTTTTTATTTTAGAATTGGCGTAAAAGGAAACGGAACATGTGAATTAAGCCGGACAACCATCAAAGAAACTCCAGACCTTAAACCAATTGGCACTTTAGCCGATTTAGACTACGACTTATATATCAAAAAACTAGGTTGCAAGCTAGTCATCCCCCAAAATCCCATTCCAGAAAAACCGACTTCTCAATACACCGAACGACCACCTGACACAACAAACCACTCATATTCAAATCAAACTAACGTTTATTCTTCTAAACCGTATCGTGTGCAATCTTCGTATATCAGTGTCGCATCAAACCCAAATTCACCGTCGGATACTCGTTATGGCACGGGAAAACCATATAAAGTTAATGAATATCCCGATGATAATCCTCCATTTAGTCCGCCATACAATCACAGATACCCACCTAGAAAATACGCAACGTCTTATGAATCTCATTTTATTGACCGGTTAGATTTTGACCCTAGACCACAAAAACCAGATGAATATTATCCGTATAAACCCGATCGAATTGACGACTACATGGCCAGACCACAAAGTCTCGACTTTATGTCAGATCGTTCTAGGCGTCCTCCTCCATCTAATTTTAATTATCAGGTGCAATCGTATCGTCCTGATAAAATACCAGAAGGTCCTCCATTCCATGACGGGTATAATTCAATTCAAAAACCTCACCGTCCTGTGGACGTGTCAGATTCATCAAGTAATTATGGATCTAAACCTTTTCGACCCGATCGAATTCCAACCCGACCTGAACTTTCTAACGATTACGGTGTAAGACCGCAACGACCTTATGTAATACCAAACGAACCTAATGCTGGATATCAAGATGATGATATGCCTCTACGTCCTATTAAGAGGCCTAGTAAACCTATTGATTACTTTGTATCGTATGATTTAGAACGCCCAAAACCTTCGCCAGACAGTTACGGTCAACGCCCTCATGCACATAATCCAATTAAAGTACCAAACCGACCTGATGGTTATGATAGTCCAAATCTTTCCTTCGATAGACCCGACGATTATGATTCCATGTGGGTTAGACCGGAACGACCAAAAGACCTAACGACTATAGTTTAAGTACAAATCGACCGATTAAAGTACCCGAAAGACCCGACAGTTATGGATTTGGTTCGTACAGACCCGAACGCCCCATTAAAGTACCACAACGACCTGATCATTACGGTTCTGGTTTTTACGGCCCTGAACGTCCAATTGAAGTACCCGAAAGACCTGATGGATACGGTTTTAGTCCTGAACGTCCAGGACGACCTAATCATTACGGTCCAGAACGTCCAATTAAAGTACCTGATCGACCTGATAATTATGGTTCTGGTCCTTACGATCCAAAACGTCCAATTAAAGTACCCGATCGACCAGATAATTACGGTTCTGGTCCTTACGGTCCAGAACGTCCAATTAAAGTACCCGATCGACCTGATAATTACGGTTCTGGTCCTTACGGTCCAGAACGTCCAATTAAAGTACCCGATCGACCAGATAGTTACGGTTCTGGTCCTTACGGTCCAGAACGGCCAATTAAAGTCCCTAATCAATCAGATAATTACGGTTCTGGTCCTTACGGTCCAGAACGTCCAATTAAAGTACCCAATCGACCTGATAATTACGGTTCCAGTCCTTACGGTCCAGAACGTCCAATTAAAGTACCCAATCGACCTGATAATTACGGTTCTGGTCCTTACGGTCCAGAACGTCCAATTAAAGTTCCAAATCGACCTGATAATTACGGTTCTGGTCCTTACGGTCCAGAACGCCCAATTAAAGTACCCGATCGACCTAATCATTACGGTCCCGGGCCTTACGGTCCAGAACGTCCAATTAGCGTACCCGATCGGCCAGATGATTATGATTTTATTCCGTACAATCCTGAACGTCCAACACACGATAGACCTCCCCAACGACCTGGGAAACCAGATAATTATTTCGATCGTCCTTCTTTTATTAGACCCGAAGATTACAACAATGAGTTAGGAGGTTATGGAAGTGATGTAGTGCCATATAGACCATACGACATATCCGACAGATCCGATGACATGTACACACCGTATCATCGACCACACGTTAATATTAACGCTTTGGACTATGATTTTGATAATAAACGTAATAAATTAGACGGTATTATGTATAGGCCTCAACGACCAAGCGATATATTTGACCGGTACGATATAAGTGAGTTTTGGAGTAATTACGAAGACCGTCATAATAAACCGGCAAGACCATTAGTTTCTTACGATCATAAAGAAACAAAAGAAGGCAATTCAAGCGTTTCCAGTAATAGTAGCTCGTCGATTAATGAGAAATCAAATGATACAGATAAGAATGTGTCTAAAGATGATAATGAAAGAACGCAAATGATCAATCCGACGGCGTACGGAGATAAATCTTCTATAGAAGCGGGTAAGTGATTTAGTTTTACTATTTTTTTGGTACAACCAAATGATGTATTTCGCACTTACATCATAGATGTGATAAAGATCTTTCCCGAGTTGTTAAACAATGACTGCATACTACCGAAGGTTACTGTAACCTACAACAATGGTCAGATTATTTCTGTGTGTTACATGCATAACTAATATAAAATCTTTAATTTAGCCTACTTGAAATTGAAAAAGTTTCAAGAACTATTTGTGATGAACATACTTTGATGCACATAAAAGCAAAGTTGAAGAAACTAATTAAGTTTCATTTAATTGCACTGCCGATGAAAGTAATTACATTAAACATTAGAAATAATTGTTAATTTGAAAGTAAAAACAAAAAAAAAATAGAGAAATTGCTTACCTTTTATATTCGTAACAGTAGACTCCTAGTAATTTGTTAATGACGGTTTCCCAATTAATTCTTGGGTCTTTTTTAAGAGTTTGACTTTGTAGGATGGGTTATTAATCTACAACCATGGTGTTTTTGTTTGCCTACGTTTCGACCGGATAAGTCTGGTCTTTATCGAAGCATGTAAAAATAATGGTAAACTTGATGGCAGCTCTTATCAGAAAATCCAGTAAGTTATATTTCGTATAAAAAATATTTAGTTTTTAAAAATCTTTATTTAATGAGAACGTTACATGTTACCCCGAAGGCGGTTGTTAACCAACTTACTACAATAATTAAGCTACTTTGCAGCTTTATGAAAAAGCTTACTATTAATTTTATGATTTACCTGAAAAGCAATGACTGCATAAACAATAATCTTATCTTTACTTCTATGAAAAGTTAGATTAGAATTTCTGCAGTTTGCATTTCCTCTAATGTAACTTCTATGTTAACATTAATACTAAATCTAAGTGGACTAAATAATAATACAATAAATTAACAAAAATTTACTAAATTTTCTGATAACAGCTGTCATTAAGTTTACCATTGTTTCAAACGTCGGCAAACAAAAAGAGCATGGTTGTAGATTGACGTCTCATCCTCTAAAGGCAAGCTTCTAAAGAAGATCCAAGAATTAATTTTCAAGCCATCATTGCGTACCTTTTGTTTGGGTACGTTTGCAACATCATAAAAATTTACCACGTCAGTTTATTCAAAGGTTGTTCCACGATAAACAGTCGAGATCGATTTTTTTCTAAAATACACTTCGGTACATTTTTGCCAACACTTAGTTGGCTATAATAATGGAAGGATCTGGTCACACATCTGTCGACAAAGTTGCTTTAATCTATTTTTGTACGTGTTACGTTAACACGAGGTAGTAAAGGATCTAATTTAGTGACAAACAAGTTAACATCAACTTCCGCTATAACAGAAAGTACCATCATTTTAAAAATATGTTAGCCTAATTACCCTCATTGACTTTAGTAAATATAAAGATTTCACTCCAGCTAAGCTATTGGGTGGTTTGTCTAAGCGGTCTAACCTTGCATATTTAACATCTATTCTTCCCCTTGGTTTCCTGTCTGTTATCTTTTTATATTCATTTTATTTTATTGTTTGTATTAAATCAACTTTCTCGACAGATGTGCAAAGTTACATAAGTCAATTCTTCGATTATGATAGCCAACTAAGCGTTGACCAAAATAACAATCTCAAATAAGTGTTACGAATACGATATCTAGTACGTCTTTGTGCTATCGTAACACATCCGAAAATTAATTGGCATTAAAACAATTTTGTCGACAGAATGCAAATTAATTTTAAGACATGTTACGATACCATGTCGCAACACTTTTTTTTATTCCTTTACCTTATCAGGGCGCAAGGAATTAAATCACGGATTTCTTTTGTTATTCAGTCTTGTTTATCTCTTCATGTGTCATTTTTAAAAGCTTTCTTTCATTGATTTTTAGTATCTCTTTATCACTTTTCAGTTTCAGACCTTTTTGTTTAATTACATTAATTGTTTTGTTACGCTTACTGCATCGTTTTTGTTTTTAGCTTCTTTTTTTATATTTTACTTGGATAGTAGATTATTGTTTGTTTCTTGTCTTTGCAAAATTCTATCAATATATTTATAATTATTTTATGAAACATGAACAGTACATACGACCTATTTTTATCAAAATTTAATGCTTTGGTTGCATAACTTGCTTCAGTTCATTGGTTATTTGAGTTCGCGGCATTTTAAATAATATATACCACCAACACCACCCAAAAATTTGACATGACTCATTCTTAAACTAAACCTCCAAATCAGAACAGTGCGGCGTCTATATATCAAAATATTGATAGTGGGGTGCCGTCTTTAGGTCTTTTACCTCTTTCGTTTTTTAAATCGAGATTACAATCATTTCGTCTTCCTTTTTTCTTTCTTATAACACCGTTTTCACAAATTTTTAGTCGTCGCATTTCTTTAATAAGACTCGGAGTTTTTCCTACTTAATATCAGCTACGTACTAATTTTCTTAGTTTTCCCTTTGTAGAATAAAATTATTTGCACCCTCTCTTTATTGAAGGAGTGACCAGGACTAAATATTATCTGTGTTTATGTACTGACCATTGTGATTATACTAGCGAGAGTGGAGTGGTTTTCCGTTGAATTTTCCATAGCACCACCCCGACCAAGTGAGTTATCATTTGACTTTGGCTGATAACTAACCATTAAGAAGTTTCTTCTCCGCCCCTTTATATTATTACCTCGCTATATCGTAATTCCCATAGGACGTGGAGTTAGACAAGGAGACACCATATCGCCAAGACTCTTCACTACGCTACTAGAGTATTCATGAAGGGCTAACCTGGATGAAAAGGGCATAAATATAAATGGCGAGTGGCTCGTCACCTGAGATTCGCCGACGATTAGTCTTGATAGCGACCAAATGGATGATGCCAGGGTTTGTTGGAGAGCTCTATCTCTCCTCCCGAGAGGTGGGACTAAAATGAACATGGCCAAAACACAACATTATGACAAACCTCGTGCTCAGCAAAAAGATAGCTGTTGCTGGAAGGAATTGAGCAAACTGTGTCATACAAATATCTGGGGCTGAGTTTGATAGGCAGAGACAATCAAACAATCGAATTAACCGACGCATAAGACTTACCTGGGTAGCCTTCGGAAAATTAGCCTGTGTTCAGTCAGACCTTCCAACGTGCCTTAAAAGAAAGACTTTTGATCAGTGTATATTGCCTGTATTGACCTATGGAGCAGAAACATTAACACTGACCAGAAAAACGATACACAAATCCGTGTGGCACAGAGGGCGATGGAACGGGTAATGCTTGGCATTTCTATTAGAGACAGAGTCAAACAGGAAATACGACAAACAACAAAAGTAGTAGATGCAATAGAGAGAATAACCACACTCAAATGGAACTGGGCAGTGGATGTCGCCAGACTGACAGATAACAGATGGACCAAGCGAATATTGAATGGAGACCAAGACAGGTAAGGTATCGAAATAGGGACGCCCTCAACAGAGATGGACCGATGACCCAAAGGTTGAGGGAAACTGGATGAGGGGGAGGATCGTAAGAATGGAAGAGATTAGGGGGCTATATCAGGTGGATACAAGAAGGGTGTTTGTTATGATGATGGTAATGTTCGTTGTCAATGGCGCCCTGATCATGGATACTTACAATAGAATTTTGTTCCGTAATTGTGAACTACTATATTTAATTTGTTTTCCATTTTGGTTTTGCCTACCACGTAAAGTCCCGTTCAGCATTTTTGTCACATTGAATCTCGATTGAGCTAGCATATCCACCAACTTATGTTGTATGTATCATGAGACATTTGTGATTACTCTAAGTAGTTTTCAATTTCAGTCTCTTACAAGATTTCTATATTTGAATAACTAGCTGAACACTAAGGTTCGATGCCATACGTCCAAATTTAAGATTGTTTAGTAGATTAGAAGAATTATTTGACTTTCGCTTTCGACAAAGTTTTGCTGTTTAAAATTTTTTGCCCTGTATCAGTATACGAGATATGGGTGGAATGTCTTCGGCGAATGTAGAAAGAAGCAAGTCTGGCGTACATATTATGTAGAGCACAGGTTCCTTGAAGAACCCCTGCATTTATAGAAGTAAAATTATACTAAATGGATGAGGTAATAGATGTGTAATATGTGTACAATAAAAGATATTGACAAAAAGCCATCAATTACAAAGTACTATCGTATATCATGTTATACCAATGACACAACCGAATAACTGCTACAAAGGCTCAAGTTTGAACGGTAGCAAGCGATAAATTACTAAAAAACTAGACCGTTGTGCTACCGGTCTTGTAGCGCAACAGCAATACAATGGTTTCTGGTGAATGTACCAGTAACAGCTATCTCACACTTTGGTCATGTGTGAGTGGCTAATCAATTAGTTAGCAACACATAAAAGGACTCGCTTTACTGTAGTCGAGGCTCTTAGCCATCTTGTATTTGCTTTGATCAGCGATATAATAGGTATTGATATCGACGAGGAGAATAGAGGCACATGGAACATTGTGGTTTTTACTTTCCCACCATGCCCAGATGTTCGTTAAGTTATAACGCTTGATCTGAAAGCATCAGTCATAAGTCGTAACTTTACTTCTAGTAAATATATAGAATGAAGAAAACAAACTAGGTGGGTCGGCACTAGCTTAGAGTTTTGATCAGTTGGGAAAAGATGTTCTCGAATCTTGATACTTATCGCAAAAGTTGATACATTGAAACAAACATTTATCGCTACCCAAAAACTGACTAAACATTCAGCAACCTGCGTTGGTTTTGACGTAAATGACGGCAGTCTTATTACGTGTCCACTCAAAATGTGCTCAATTGTTAAACTCGCAAAAACGGCAGCGTTTTACTAATTTTATGTGCCTAAGAACCAGGTTGCATAGTGGAAGTACTAGTTAGCGATGTCAACCACTATTACTTCATGAGAAATACGCCATAATTTATCAAATATTAGCGTAATACTTAGAGAGACTACAGAATAGTACTTACCGTTGTGCAGTGCTTATTGATGGGAGCTGTGTCCCTATGAATTTGTTCTTTCAAGCAGTGTTTGTTGGTACATAAACCGCTGTTGGCATTCATTCTTTCTCTCAGACTACAACGGTCTCTATCAACCCCTACGACGCCACACTGATGACCCCGTAATAAATAAGCGACAGAGGAAAAAAGAGCAGCAAACAAACTTCAGGCGGCGCAACAAAAACAGGTATAACAGCATATTTTTTCTTACTACTCGAAAAACGCCATCGCTACGCAGTCAACACTACGCTCATCAACAGTTTGCCCGCTAACACTACACCTACCATGGACATCTTCGGCATTAACATAGTGTCGACGAAAGAGGGGCTAGCTTCAATCTCTCTTTCATCTCCACCATGATTTAATGCACATCGGTTTAGGTTGATGAACTGCACACCAGAAGTCGATTTATTAACTCCATCGCCCAACAAACAACCCGCCAAGATAAAACGCCAAACCGCTGCATCATCCTTAAACGCCACAAACGCTGTAACATGCGTAAACGCTACAACCGCTACTTCACCGATCAACGACACACCTATGTCTCTAAATGGCATAACACACACAAATACGTCTCCCGAAACTCACACGGTCCAAGTCTTCAACGTTCAACTGTGCTAGAAAAATGCCCTCGCCTACAAGTCATGAAGCTGGGGACACCCGATTCATAACGTCTTTCGCCTGTCACAAACAGGACGCGGTGGAGTAACACGCTTGCGTATTCATTCGTCATGCAATTGCCGGTCCTAAGTCTTCGAAGGTATTGTCTGCTGCATGCAGGTACCAAATCACGCATCTGACACACCTCTCGAAGCTTAGCACGTCCAGTTTCGACGTCTTAACTCTGTCAAATATCAACACACCACATCGCACCAATTCGCCTCTGAAGTAAGAAACACGGCAGCATTTTAAGCAACAGCAACAACAAACACACAACACGGCCGCATCTTAAGTAAGTAACGCCAACACAACCTTCACAACAGCATCATCCGCAGCAGCTAAAAACACACAACACGGAAGCATCGGTAAGCAACACGGTATCATAGCAACACAGCAGCATCCGCAGCAGCAACAATAAAACTCAAAACACGGCAGCATCCGCAGCAGCAACCACACAACCTACAACACTGCAGCATTCGCCAGCGCTCCTCCATCAATCAATAACGACGCCACAGTGAGTCTGACGTTATGGGGTCGTTGTTGGCAACCCCATACCAAGAAATTATATGTTTGACAAATGTTGTCTGGTGTCTTCAAATGGATTTGATGTAAACACTTGAGGCAAATCGTTTGAAAGTACTTGAGCTGCTTTATCATTGGTTCTGGTCCACGTATCATTATCCTTATGAAACAGAAGAATACTAAACTTAGTTGTTTTCCATAGGGATAATTTTTTGTTTTAGTGATAAGTTTTCAAGACGCTTTTGAATCGATTTATTTTGTAGTTTAATAGCGTTTTCAGTTTCTTATCTAGATGATTTTTAGTCGTTTGTCAAATTCTTCAAAATCGTCTGATCTCTGTAATTAGTTGATGGGCGTTCGGAGGTAAGTTAGATTCATCTTTCTTTGTTAGCTGATTTGTAGTGCAGCTGTTATTTGTATGTTTTCATTGAACATACTGCTGAGTGTGTTTTGTTAGTATTGAACGTAGCGTTATGATTACAGAAAGATCTGCAGGATAATTCTACACTTGAGATCTTATCTTTATCATAGTTTTTATAAAGCGTTCTTCCTCTTGGGTTTATGAGTGTGGAGCATGGAAATAAATAGTATAATGCAGGTAGTGTTCCAGTCTTCAATTACTACACTTGTTGCTTGGAAATGATTTTACCATACTTAGTTAGTTGGTGATATTTTATGGAATTTCTGATAATATTCGAGACACCCCCATGTCCAGTGCCATCAAGCAACTTAGGGTAATAAAATGTGCATGAGATCTAAGTGGAATTTTCTGTTGAAAACTTCAACCTGCTGACAAAGAACGTTAGCACTTAGTATGGATGTATTTTCATTAATTCATTTTGTTGACGATGGTAGTTAATATCGTTCTTAGATCTTCTGCGAGTTTAATTTGCTTTTGGAACTACATATTTCTGTTGGGAAAGTAGTGACTTCAATATTTACATTTTCTTTTCTAGAACGTACTCTATATGCTTTAAATTTTTTATTTAATATTCACCATGAACACAATGGTCAAACTTTTAGTCCCTGGCATTTTTTTATTGAAATAAAAAAAAATGACAAACATTGTCACATAATTAATAAGTACAATTAAAAGTATTTAAAAAAATAGTAAATAATTGAAGATAGTTAAATAATCATCCATGTATACGGTTAT
Organism: Abscondita cerata; assembly: GCA_030710515.1. Taxonomy (NCBI): domain Eukaryota; kingdom Metazoa; phylum Arthropoda; class Insecta; order Coleoptera; family Lampyridae; genus Abscondita; species Abscondita cerata. The sequence continues at coordinate 177,820 of JALBCR010001702.1, read as the reverse complement.
ATGCATTTAAATACATATAATTCTCGTATATAAATGAAAAGAGCGCACTCGTGATATTACACAAAAGACCATCATTATCTAACCAAGATCAACCATAATTACAGAACTACAAATAAATAAATAAATAAACAAGATATTACGTAACGATTGTTATTGTGGCAAATCTTACACAAAATTGTTGAATCCGCGTGCACGATAAAATAAAGACATAAATTACATAAGCGTTCAAATAGTTTATTATTTGCATATGACCTACTATTTTGCATTAACAATTAAAACGCAACAATCCAAAATCAAAGTTAATTTCCTGTTAACGAACAGGATATTTGGTAAAATAAACTAAAGAAGAATTTATTAGGATCTGATGAGCTCACCTTGTATGTTAGACTAAATTTGTGTTGTTCTTAGATATGCGAAGGTTAAATTATGTTTGTCTTTTTTTCACGCTTATTTACATCCTTTAGGAAGCCCCTGGAAATTAACTCTTTAAATATGCACTCGTTTATTGAAAACAATGGGATTATGATTACATTGTTACCTTGCGAACATGCGTTCTTGAAAATTTGACGCCTTGTTAAAATTTTAAATTGGTCCCTTTTTTAAGAGTCAAATTTGTAATCGACGCTGATTAGAATGTAAGTAAAGTTTATATAACATATAATGATTCGTTTCTGCACCATAATTATATTCTTTGACCTTTTATGTTATTGCGTTCTGAAGATTAAATTAGAATCGATCAAATTTTCAGTTGTGGTCTTAGATTTTTAAATTATGTAGAGTCCTTGGCTTTGATACCTTCTTAAACTTAAAAATCTTTACTACCTATTCGTAAAGGTCTATTTTCAAAAATACTTTGGAGTCAACAGGGAGGTCCTAAATTTGTATCTATTTTCAACAAATTGAACATCAATATATTAAACTAGTAACCAAACTCATTTGAAAATGGGCCTAATCTAGACAAACCTGAAATTAAAGACGTGAGGTCACTGCTCCAGGTCAGAGGTCAAAAGGCAGCTCAACTTGGGACCTATCTTAAAACATTCCCCTTGACATCCTGAACAATTTGATATATAACATGCCTATGTCACCGCTCCTGGTCAGAGGTCAAAGGTCAGGTCAACTTGTGACCCCGCCTAAGATCAACGCCTGGACCTCCTGAACAAAGAAAAGAAAAGGAGAATAAAGTTTAAATAGGATATAAACAATACTAATTTAATTTTGAAAAAAAGCATAAAAGTAGAAAGAAAGAATTAAAAAAATGATCGACAAGTGACGAAAAGGTAGAAAATGATATTTTCACTTTAAAGAAAGTCTAGGCTCGAACAGCATAATATACAGGGTTTTCAAACTTAAGTCGGGACTATTGCTAACTTTGTTATTATTAGAGCTACAGGATCGGTTAAATAAGCAAACTAGTAGCATTTGTTTCTCTCTTTACTATGGTGAAAACAGTATAAAAATCGAACATCACGTTCGCGAGTTATGTCAAATTGTTCCATTTTTTTCAAATAAGACAATATACTCAATCGATAGGAAATTGAATACTGAATAAAAGTGTCCTATTATTTTTTATCCTAAAGTCAAAATGACAGAGCTATTGATGATTTTTCAAATAAGTTTAAAGTGGCTGTGATTTTATAAACTACAATCGTTTGTTGTATAAATGTCCTCAGAATTAAAATGTCAAATTGAAGTTTCACCGGTAAACAGTTTACAGCCACTAAAAGCGTTTACAGGCGGACTCAAAAATGCTTGGACCAAGACGATGACGTTTTTTAGTATCTAATTTGAATTTTTCTTTTAAGGTTCACAGAATAAATTAAAATAAACCATATCGTTTCGCTTCATGGATATTCTTCTTTTTTCATTTCATTTATCACTTCTGCTGGATATAGCCACCGTGAATTTTGTACGTTAATCTATCCCCATCACGAAATAATTAGTATCTGCCGTGAACAAGATTCAAACCGCTTCGACCAACGGTTTTCCGACTAGTAAATTTGACTACGTTCTTGGCATTACTACTCGACCACCCGCGAGTCTGATATTCTTCCTACTTTCTACTATATGGTAAGGCAAAGTTATAACTAACACAAACACCTTACACATTTGAAAATCATCAATAACTTTGTCATTTTTGACTTTAGGATAAAAAATAATGGGACTTTTTGTTCAGTATTCAATTTTCTATCGCTTGAGAATATTGTATACAGAGTGTCCCATTTGAAAAAATGGAACAATTTGATATAACTCGCGAACGCGATGTTCGATTTTTATTCTGTTTTCACCGTAGTGATAAAAGAAACAAATGCTACTAGTTTGCCTATTTAACCAATCCTGTAGCTCTAATAATAACAAAGTTAGCAATAGTGCCAACTTAAGTTTGAAAACCCTGTATTTATCAAATTTTTTGTGGTATATAAAATCAATTTCTCATCTTTAATGCTTTGTATTACACTGATGCCGTTGGTTTTCCTTTTGTATGTCTACCACAAAGAATTTTTGGTTCCAATTTTGTATTTTGCTTCAACTCTTCTTCTTTTGTACTTTTGGTGATTCTCGTCTTTATCTATATTGAGTTGGATTTTACTTTATTTATTTCATGAACGGATTATATGATTTCTGGCTTTTTGACATTTTTAGTTTCGCACCTTACATTATTTGATATTATGTATCTTCCTGGCGTTAGTTTTATTTATTCCTTAATTGATGATCCATATTTTTGATGAACATTGCACAAAATTTAATTTTTTTTTAAATTAAATTAAAATTAAAACAGAAGTAGCTCCAGGAAACAAAATGTACAATAAGTGTCGAAACTGAGTATGTTAAGGTTGGAAATGAACACCATGATGTTAACTTTTAAGGAACAAAAACTATTCAAGTCATTGAGTAATGGAATACAGACAGATATTTATGTTTCTTCTTACATACAGAAGGTTGCTGATTAAGTAGATAAATTATTCTGTCTTCTTCGATATAAAAATTAGATATAGTAACATGGGTAGATAATAATTAGCAAACATCACAATGACTTCTTAAGCTCAATAAGAAAAATCTACTTAAGATCTTAAATAATATATTGTGAAGAAATATGGATGATTCGAGCGACACAATAGGTTCCAATTAGGGAGATCCTGTATTGATAATATCTTCAGCCTACGACAAGTAGTAGACAAAGCGTGTAACACATAAACCTCAAGCATCTGGTGTATAAGCAATAAAGATTAAAAAATTAGCCATATACACAATCCGTAATGCATTTTTATACCGAAATTGCCTTCATTGATTTTTGCTGACATTCAAGTTATTTTGCCGAAGATGAAGATGTTACCTTATACATGTTTAGCAAGCTCAGTGAAGAATGGGGGCTACAAATAAACCCTAAAAAGTGGAGTATATGGTAGTAGCTTATTTTTAAACTAGTTTTGTCTAGATTCTACCTCGTTCTTGTAGCGGTGTGTACATGGGAGTCACCAAGAGATAATGAAAGCTGCTCTTGAGAAACATTTAACTGTCGTCTGGGACACACTAAAAAGTCAGTGGTGTCCCAACATGTGCTTAGAAATGGAGATCACAGGATACTCTTCGAGAGCTCCAAGTTAGTAGCGGCGCATAGTGGTTGCCATAACAGATTGGTTAGGGAGGCAATCAAAATCCATAAACATTCGGAGGACTTTGGCAAAAAGGATAAAACCCTGACGCTTATCCAAATCTGAAATCCAATCCGACATTCAACATCGTTAGCAAAACGTTAGGAAAAAATTCCAACCAACGACGGCCTTTGGATCCGAATATTGCCAACACTAGCATAAGAAAAGGTAAAGCGGCAATCCGACAGTTACATCCAATAATATGGAGCAAAAAAGAGAGTCAAACGAGAATCATATAAAACAGTAGTAGAAAGCATAACGGCTCGGAGTTGTGGAAAATAAACGAAAGGAACCGATAGATGTTATAGAGACAATTATGAATATATGAGAAGAATGAACGAAGATCAATGGCCTTGTAGAGTATGGCATCCAAATCTCCCACAAAGCAGAAAAAGGGAGAGTTCCACAGTTTTTAGAACGAAGAAATTAGAAACGCAATGGCAAAAAAGATCTGCAAGCCTTGATTAGTTACATCAACTTTTTAAATTTTTTAAATCATTGTCCTAATGATGAACTTTACTATAGTGGGCTATAGTTGATAACTAACAATCCAACTCGAAAGAAGTTTTGACTTCAACAATGACTCGTGCCGTAGAAGCCCCACCTCTTTTTATATAATCTCGCTTTCTTATAATCATTAACGAGCTTTGACGTTTTATGTCATTAAAAGCATTCTTCAGTCCCGAAGAGCCATCTATCTCCGAGACCACTTAGCCTCGGAATCGTTTAGTCCTGGAATCGCTTACCCCGATACTGTTATTCACTTAAAATCTTATTTTTAATTGCTACTACTATTTCCATTTTTAAGCACAAATATAAGTTTAACTCATTGGAAATAAGTTAGGTTAGGTTAGGTTAAGTTTTTTCTTTTTTAACAAGATATTTGAAAATATTTTTTTAACAACAGATTTAAATATTAAATTTAAATTATATTTAAAAAATAAAATTCGAGTTTAATGAGATAAATTGTAATTTAAATTTTGGTTTAACATCAAGTAAACAATTCAAAAATATTTGGTTAATATGGGATCGGGTTAAGCGATCCCAGAGCTAAGCGATCCCGAGGCTAAGCTATCCCGCGGCTAAGCAATCCCGAAGCTAAGCAATCCTGAAGCTAAAAAATTCCGAAGCTAAACGATTCCGCGGTTTTTAGGGTTAGGCAATATCAAGACTAACAACCTAGAACCAGAACAACAGAGCTTGTTTTTGGATTGTTGACTACATAGTAGTTGTACAAAAAGGGTGCGTCACTGTGACTACATAGAGTATAATATGGAATTACTTAACTAATAAAAAAGAAAAGTGTGAAAAGAAGCATCAAAAATGATTATTTATTGCTCTCCTTAGTGAAGATTGATAATACCATTAATTAGTACACGTGGAATCTTCATCTTAAAATATCTTGATATACAAAAAAATTACACAAACGCTGTTTGTTTTACTTTACAAGAAAATTTTCTACATTTCAAACATAATTATTTAAATGCGGAGCACGCCACCTGTAAGTCGAATAAATCTCGTAAATTCATTCTGCGATGAATCGATAAAGAAACAGTAGGGGTAAAATTAGCAAACCTTTTTTGAAAAAGTATTATGACATGGAGTAATTGAAAGGACGATGCCGAAAAACTACAAGAGTTACAATAGAAACAATATTCAAATGTAGAAGTGAAAATTTCATACTCATTGCCTCAGATATTCAAAGTGAACTAGGTATCTAACTACAAACGGCCGCCCTATAAAAGATCAGGAAGAAGAAGAAGATTCCTAAGTGAATTTGAAGCACATTAGCTGAGCTCACTAGTAGTGGAACAAAATTTTATTGACGGATCATAAAAACCTCGAAGATGCATCTCCAAATTGAAATGAAATATAAAGAAGAAATTTCACAATCGAGCTACTCTACACCTTCAATAAGATAAAAAACTGTTGCGAGTCTGCAATTATCATTGCCGAATGTCATGCTCTGGGACTGCTTCATTAGTCATTACAAACAGTATTCATTTGCCATTCAATTGACTTTCCAGCCAGATAACCTTGTCATGTATTTTTGTCTGCCCAGGTCATTCTTCAGATCTCAATTGAACGTTGCAAGAAAAACAATTCTCTTGAAACTATTTGAAGAACCCTGGAAAGATATACCACAGTCTTGAAATGTTGCAACAAAATACTAAGGTTATTTTGTTTTTGTGACATTTTGGATTTTGAAAAGAAGTTGATACAGATTTTATTTGTTTTCAAATAACTTGAGGTTTTTTATACCGTTTTGGGGTTAATTGCTAATATTATTTTTTGGTGTTAATAACGTTAGAAAAAAAACTAGTGCAAGTATAGGAAGAAAAAATAAAGCACACGAAAATAATTTTGTTATGAGGAAAGGTTATAATATAGTTGTTTCTTCATCACTTCGCATAAATCTTACTTGATTTATTGTCGGCACGATATACGACAATGCAAAAGTAAAAAAGTTTCTATTGTAACAGAAAAGTAAAAGTTTCCCGCCAATAATAGAATTTATTTAAACGCCCGAATTTTACGTTACGCTGACACAACTAAACTACTACAAAACTAAATGGTCCATAAAATTGATACTTCCGGATGTCAAAAGCAGGCACTAAACACAGTTCTAATTCCCACAATCGCAATCAATAGAAATCGAAACCAATTTTGGTCCATCATTGTTAATGAATAGATTAAAAAAACGATTCCCCACCTTAGCGCACAAACGTAATGTACGATGAATAAAAACGTTAGCAAAACATACTATCCTTGGCAAGAATGCATATATTGTGTGAAAAGCGACAGTAATAGCTCAGTTAGTGTTAGAATACGTTTTTGTTTAATTCTAATTAAACAATAACAATAATTATTAACAACATCGAAGTCACCACTGCCCCTCGCACAAACAATAAACCCATTTCGAAAGCGTCAAGAATTTGGTTTTGTATGTTAATGCGTTTCTTGGGAAAATTCTTCGAACATGGTCAAATCTCATTATTATATAATCTTTTAGAATAATAACAATTCGGTACGACAGTAATGAAGTAATAAAAAAAAAAAGAACAGTCTATTCGACGCTCTAGCTTTCGGTGCAAAAATTGTGTTCATCTTAATAATGAAGAGTTTAAATTTATGTGTGATATTGTTAGTTGCTTCTCACGTTTGTTTATTATGTAGTGGAAGTTCGGTTATTATTGTCGAAGACGCTAAAGGTAATCAGACCTCGTCGACCACAACCCAGTCGATTTAACGAACTATTAATAATTTTTTTTCAGCATGTTTCAGAAGAGTATTGGCTGGGAAGAGGATATTGAGGGCGTTCGTACGAAAAGCGGTGCCTTGCGAACGCGTCGAAGAGTGTCAAAGAGAGTGTTCTGAAGAAAGACGTTTTGTTTGTGAAGGATTTAATTACAGGTAGGTCAAATTTATATAATTTAGAACATCGTGCTACATTTTATACGTAGTCCTTGGGTATTTAAATAATTTGTATAAAACGAAACAGCCTTCAGTTTGTAGTGGCGGATTTAGATAATTTTCCGGTTGGTACTTTGAAATTGTGCAAATTATTCAAAAGGATATCGCTGTTTGGTTGCAAGAAAAATGGTGGTTAAATGTCTTTACGTTAATGAAGTGCATTGTTGTATCTGTAGTGAAAGTTTTTGCTTAAACTATTCTGTCGAATGAATTACGCTATTAGAACCCATCCAAAACTGAACGTCATTAAACGTTTATAAAAGGTGTTTTTTTTCAAACACTTATAGGAGGGTCTTTGGTGAATATAAATCTGAGTTTTCGAGATCAAGGCCCCTGAAAACCCCCCATTATCGCGAAAAGAATAAATTTTTTTTGATCGGCTATGACAAGTGATGCAAAGTAATCGTTTTGCTGGAAATATTGCTCGCTACAATTTTAGCCCTCTCGACCAAACTCGAAAAGTCAATATTCTTCGAGATATAAGCTCGAAAACCAATGGATTCGTTTGGATTTTTGGAAATCTATGAGTCCTGGACTCTCTAAAAAGACATCCATTCTGTTCCGTTTTTTGGTCTTATCTCGCGAATTAATTAGACCGACATTTTTCGAGTTATGACGTCGCGAAAGAAAAATTTTTTGAAATTTTCCTCTTATTTTTTTCGATCAACGATTTTGGTTCTCTCCCACGAATTGCCCAGATCGATACTTTTCGAGACCCATTCAACGTGGCATCTTTACCGTCAACAAAAACAGCAGCTCGTTTTCACACGTACCTATCATCAGATACAAATGTAGCTGGGGAACAAATTAGATCTATGGCAGTGGGGATGGATAGATAGCAAAATGGGACTCACACCGTTCTAATCTTCTAATCTAACTACTGTTTTATTAAGGTTCTACCAAGTTTGACTAACTAGTTTGAAAATTTTCTTCTTCGCCCTTTTGCCCACATTCACATTCACAATTTCCTAACTAAGACATCTCGAAGTTAAGGGTTGATTTTTCCCATTTTTTTCTTGCCAAAAAAATTAAGCGAATTTGTTTTTTTGATTTAAAAAGAAGAGATCCGAAGAAATTTTTTTAAATTCCGACTCGTTTTCCAAAAGTAATTAATTCACATATGCTAGAACCATTTTCTGAAGAAAAATTGTCCGACACTCTAGGAAAAACACTAATGATACTGTAAGGTATATTTTCCTTTAACTAAACTACTAAATCAAAGAATGATTTCTCTATACAGTTTAGCTTCAGTAAAGTCTTCAACTTAAAATATGTCTTTTAAGTGATTCTGGTGTTTAATTATTAAGAAAATTATCATCATTTAGCTAAGCGTGTGGATCATTGTATTAATCGTTTTTATTCCTTACCAAACACTACACGATCAGTTCCAATTTTGTGGACCATATATTTATTCTACCTCTAAGAGGTTCACGTTTATTATTGACTGTATTAATTCGTTTACTCTTTACATAAAAATTGTTAATATAACCATTTTTCTGACCATTGCAGCTAAAATTTCAAAAAAACCAGACGTGCTAGAGCAACTTCAAGGTTAGATTTGTTTTCAGCACAAAAAAATCTACAAGAAACACCCCCTTGAAACTGAGTGCAATTTCGCAGGTGTGTTATGGATCCTGTTGACAACTTGGTGCCGCCCATAATTTAAAATAATTGTTGAGTATCTCCGTCAGTTTGAAAGTCCTACGCTTTTAGATGTTTCTGTGGCTTCATTAAGTTGGTGTATCTTGACGGGATAATTGGTTAAGGCAGTTATGTTTACAACACTTATCACATAATGGGGACCCAGCAGTAGCAGAATAAAGCTTTGAAAGATATTCGAATAAACCTTAAGTTCTTCTTTTAATAAATTACTCAGTCACGCAATTTCAGTTCGAGTGTTAAAGAGGAAGACCATCTAAACCGCATCAAATTTAATATAAAAATTGAAAATAATTATTGGTTTCCATTCGATTCTGTTCTAGTCATATGAAAACGAAACTCTGAATTAAGTTTTTTTTTAAATGCTATAGTAGAGGTTTGTAACCTGTCCCCTCTTCGGTATGCTCCTCATCCTGGATCTAAACTGTCACTCTGTCTCTTTCGTGGCCTCCTCCACTATATGTACTATTAGAGAATTTATTTCTTCCAATTTTTAGCAACCTTTCCGTTGGTTTTTTTTTAATTTCTTAATACATAACACATGATCAACTAGATTCTGATATTTCACTACCAATTGAAATCTCTTATGAAATCTGCAGCTGAGGACATACATTTTCAAATTCTCCAAAAACTGAGTATTTGTAATTTCATTTTTGTTACACCTTGTGCTTTTGCACTTCCATTGGTAACTTTTACTTGATGTCCTTTTATTTCACAAAAAAATGATTCAAGTTTATAAGTCATTATAAAGTGAAACACTAAAAGCGGCATAGCAAGCGGAAATAAAACCCATGGATCTGGCTATCTTTCGAATATTGGTAATGGATTCTCTGGACGCAAACTAAACCTTTGGCAGTTATAATAAATTATTTTCGGCACTGACCCTTCAAAACTTTCTCTTATTATTTTGTAAAGTTGATTTGAGTGCTTTGCCGAATGGATTTCTAGGATAAACGTTCTACGAAGCCCCAATTTATTATTTTTCCCTGAATATGTTATGTACGCTAATAATGAGCTTTAACATGCGCAAAAGATCTTTACGGTCACAACTTCGATATTTGAAGTAAGGACGAATAACAGAAAAATCAAAAAAGACACCAAGAGGATAATGACAACTTAAATGTATAAGAAATTATCACCTTTCGTCCAATCCAACTAGCATAAAGAATAAATAATATTTTGCTTTATCTGCATCTGTTCCAGGGACAACTTTTCATTACAAAAATATTCGACGTTTTTTATAATCGCAATTTTATTCAACATGAACAAAACCAAAACCTTTCCTTTTTTCTTTGCGCTTCTTGAACATTGACTTTTAAAGCTTTCGTATCTAAACTCCAGTTCCCATCCATTTTCGTATTGCTGCTGAATTAGGTAGTGATTGGCACAATTTATTTCGAACGAACCAATTAGTTCTCACTATGCCTATGAGACTGAAATACGCATTAACAAACGATTTATATACTGAATGTGTTTTTCATTTTTCTCTTTTTTTTAGCAAGTTGTTCTTCACCTTTACTATAATTTCTTCTTGAATTTCTTCTAAGCCGGAGGTAAAAACGAAACTGTCTTTTTATGGAAGTACTTTCCAACGCTTCGCTCCCAACAAATGGGAGCTTTTTCAAGGCTACTTGTGTTTTTCATTTTCATTTTCATTTTAAAGAAGTCCTCATTTGTTAGGGGCGAAACTTCCACAATATTTTCATAATAAGACCTTTACCTTCACCCTAGGAAAATCCTTTATATTAAAAAAGGAATAACTTTAATTAAAACGAGTACTAGAGGAATCATACTCATTTTATAAATCCTCAATTACGCTTAAGTATCAAATTTCAGTTCTGTGAAAAAAATTGAAATTTTTACTATTTTATGAATGGACGTATGAAAGCTTATCAATTTTGGCGTATACCTATATAAAATAACATTACGCTAAATCACCTGAATCATATCGTTTCTATTGCTATGTTGCTAAAATTTATAATATTTTTAATACTGTGTACATGAACTACTGCTTGAATGCTTCTAGAAAAACATAATTTTGTTCATTTTTGAGTTTGATTAGATTTGTTCAATTATTACACTTTTAGTATCACCATTGACTACAATCAATGGTAATGAAGTGGTATAATCATTAACTGCACTATTCACAGTATTTACTTAATTATAGAAAAATAGAGTAATTGCACAGCTTATTTGAAAAAAAAAACATAATTTAGACAACACCCTCAACACCACACTTAAAGCGATTGTTAAGAGTACCTAAGAAACAATTGTTATTTTAGTTCTTCGATTTCTAACATGACCTAGATTTATTGATAATGTTTTCTCAAAGCCTTACGCAACTTCCTATTAAATGGTTAAATTATAAGATTAATATCAATTTCTTTAAATCGTTTCTAAACTTTTAGTGTTTATTTAATGCAAAAATAATGGGCGTGTATTGTCACTAAGCACGATTTGTGGTGAGTAATTGACTGTAATTTCACACAATTACCAAAGAAGAATAGAAATCAGAATCAGTTATTTGAAAGAGACGTTTGATTAAGTTATTGTGTTTACTGGTGAAAATTATAAGTACTTCATTTTTTACTCCACACCTTATGAAATAAGATGGGGAGTTATGCGACGGTCTCAAACCGAAAATTTTAACATCCCTTTTTTCACTTTTTCCGATAAGTTATTATAATGAAGCAAACAAAATTTTATATTTTATTTTAAAAAATTATTTTTTGATACGATAAGTAATTACTGAGATATAACAATCACGTGACACTAATTATTGTAACAATATCTCCACCAATATCAATTCAAAAAAAAAAAGTTGAGGAAAAAAAGTTGTTGTAAATTCTATTGTCTGTAGCTTTTGTTTGAACCATTTTTTTCTAAACTCAATATTATTTTCGCTTAACGGGGCGATGTGGAGTTCTGCGGTAAACGCTTGTTTCAGTCTATGCCACATTCAGTGTGTCGCATTAAAAATAAAGACGACCCGTATTTTCGTTACTTGAAGGAATACAGATATTAATATTTGTTCAGTCATACAGGGTGATGGGTCATATTTTCGGTGAACTTTACACTCAGCCTACTACAATCTAATAAATAGGAGTGATTCTCAATGTTGTTAAGAATATTTTTTTTAAACCTCTATACCAATTTTCCTCTATCTCTGTCTCTCATGTTCACCTTAAACCTTATTGCCCTGTGCTATGTATCCAGGTGTCTCTCTGTCTAAATCTATGGCGTCCATTTTCAACATTTTTCTTCTATTATTTCTAGCTGACTTTATTCCTTTCACCCCATATTTCTGCTCTCTACTTCATCACACTTTTCACCAACTTGTCAAAAATCCATCTTCTTCTTTCTATCTCTTGCTTAAAAACTCTTTCCCGTATTCCTCAAACATGACCTACTATTTTCTTCCTTTTTCTTGTCAGTTCGTTTATTTAAGCATCATCCTTGTTGCTGTATCTAATCATATATTGTAGGTATTACTCTATATATGCTCCTTACCATTCCCATTTTTCTTTGCTTCTTCCCTCGTTTCCCTTTTGAATTAATCATTATTTTTTTCTTTTTCACATTGACTGGCAATTTTCTTTTATCTAAAAATCGTTTTACTATCTGTATCATTTTGTTCATATTTTTTTCTTTCTTTGTCACAATTATTTGTGTACGCTAACACCCAAAGCTTCTCATACTCTATGGCCCTACTTTTTGTATATCCTCTCGAACTTGTTAACTATTTTCTCGTCTACTTGCTTTTTTCTTACTGTTAACTCTAATTTCTTTTGGTTGATATTATCGAACGCTGCTTTTATATCAATAAATAGTACGCACACATTTCCTTTTATCTCTAACTCATTGTTTACTACATCATTTAGTATGTATATGTTATCAATTGTTCTTCCTCTCTATTTAAATTCGCCGGCCAATCTTTTATAATCTTTATTTTCTAATTGTAATTACTATTACCTTTTCTACTTATTACATTGTTGCTTTTACTATCTGTTCCTAATGTTACTACAAGTATTATCTGCTCCTTATTATCCTCTCTAGTTTCTTTTCCACCCTCTTAAATTTATCGTTTTCCTCCCCCTTTTTTCTTTTTTTCTGTTTTTAAGTCACTTCCATACCTCTTCTTTTATTTTTTACGTTTTTTATTTTTTCCTCTAAATCTACCTTATTTTCGTATTCCACCACCATGTCTCCTCATCTCTTTTTCTTTTACCAAAATTGTTGTTTGTACTTTGTTTATCTACAACCTTTTTCAATATGTTTTTTTATTTCTTTTAAACTTTTTTCTACCCCATCTCTTTCCCACTGTTCTTCTTCCATCTGTTCCTGATATCTTTTAATATTTTCTAATAATCATATACTCATACTTTAACTTCACCTCTAACTGTTGTTGATTTTCTACTTTAAACCTTTTATTTTGTCCCATACCTTTCGTTCACCCTCACATAGCCTATATTTTATATTTCCCTATATATTTCACATACGTGAATTCCTCCTTATCTCATTTCTCTACATTCAGGTTTAATATATCCAACCTTGCTCTACATAACGTTTCAACACTTCTTTCCTTGTTTATTTACGGTGTTATCAATGTTTTTCGGCTTCTTTCGTTTCTATTTCTCCATTTCTTAAAATTTTTCCTTTTTCCTATTCTTGCATTAAAATCTTCTCACACCATTACTCCCCCCCCACCTCCTATTCTTCTTTACTAATTGTACTATATCTTCCTTAGTCTGTTTCATAGCTTGCTCATATATTGTTATTATTTTGTAAATTTCCTTCTCTTTCCTATGAAGTTTTCGATGAACTTTTGTTTTTTTCCTCTTCCTCTCTTTTTTTGTTTGTCCATTCACTTTTATTTCTGTTGTATACCGCTTTTCGTTCTTGCCTTTTTCTCTGTTTTTGTTGCAAGCTGTATCTTCAATTCATGTCGTCCTGGCAAATTTTATTTCCATTTCTCCCAGTCTTTCTTTTACAATCATGTGTCCATTAGACCCCATGTCGAAATTCTCCACACACTTCCAAAATTTTCCTCCTTAATTTTTTGCCACATTCCAAAACACTATCTCTATTTCTCGATTATTTCATTATATTATTCATCGCCTGGTTGTTTTTTATATTTCCTCTTTTCTCTTGTTAGTTTTTTGTACTCTTTACTAACCTATCTTCATGTTTGTTCCAAATAATTGTTTACATATTTGATATATCCTACTTTAATCCTTCTTCCATCCTCTCTCAATTCCTTAGCCCGAAATCAATTTTTTTTTGTGATGCATTTTCTTTAAATGTAGACTTTTACGGCCATAAGTTTTTACGTTATTGAGCCGTGGTCTGTTGAAACTTATTCCTTTTCTTTCAAACGATTCGTTCTGCGGCGAAAAACATTTTCAGTGGCCTGGTCGTAAAATTCGTTTCAAGTCTCAGAAAAAGAGAAGGAACTTCCTACTGACCACAGCTTAATAGCCCAAAAAATCATAGTATCAATATTGTTCTTTCTCTTTGTAATATATCCTCATTAATGAATATTTTCCACCAGTTCTTTTTAAGTATCTATATTGTTTCTTCTACTGTCTCCAGTTTAACCAATACTATTACTTTCTCTTCAACCACTAATTTTTCTTTATATTTTGTTTCCCACGTCTCGATCATTTTCTTTAATTTTTTCTTCATCTTCCTTATCTCTACATTATTCTCTTCCATTTTTCCTCATTTTATTCAGCCCCTCTTTCTCAGCTTTAATTTTCTTTTCATCTTTATCTTTATTTATGTTTTGATATTCTTCTTGAATACCTCCTCTTTTTTGCATGCTCTCCGAATACGGTCCTTCTGAATCTGACATATTGATAGTGATAGTTTTAAAATAAAAATTTTTGTTACTATTCTAGATTAGATCCAACCGGAAGAGGACAAGGAGACTGTGAGCTAATAGACCTGCCACTTTCACGTTTGGATATAAGACGCGACGTTATCAGTGAAGCCGATTACGATTATTACGAAAGAGATCGAAACAGCGACGCCCCCGATTGCAAAGGAGTTCGTTATTATGGATCTTATTCCACCGGAAGACGCGATTACCACGACAGTAACAGGCGAGGCGATTACTACGATAATTATAATTACAATAGCGATAATTATCGGCATAGACAACCGGGGTCCGACAATTACGACTATTACGATTATTATTACTCCAATCGTCGTGGAGGTAAGAGTGAGTGCAACCATACTTTAGATTACCATTTGATTCATTTGCTATTATCAGATTACAAAGACTACGATGATTACGGCTATCCTTATAACAAACCGGAAGATTACCCTCATGACCATAAACCGTATTATCCAGTTCGTCCTTATTACGACGACAAATCATACGAACCGTACTTACCATCACAGAATTGGAAATTTCAACGTCCTTTTTCCGAGTCTGACGAGTACTGGAAGAAGTATTTTGAAGAAAGAGTGAGAGATAAAAATCATTGGGGTTTTAAAGAACATAAAGGCGATTGGGGCAGTTATGGTGGTTCTTATGGAAACTTTGGAGCGCCAGATTCATATTTTTATTACGACCATCAAACTAAACCTAAATACAATATCAGTTACAAAAAGTACTACGATGGTCCTAAAGATTGGGGTCGTTATGGAGGTAGTTATGGGTACGAAGATGAAAAATATACGCACAGTCATAAAGACAGTTACGATTACTGGGGGTTTAAAAAATATAATGACGGTTTACTTCCTCCGTATCAAAGCAAACCCGAATATACTGGCAGTTACTTGCCGCCTTACGAAACTGGACACGATTATATGGACATTAAACATGGTTATCATGATCGTGATCAACACGATCACGGTTTTGGTGATTACCAAAGTCACATTAAAGATCGTAAGATTTTTCATTCAAATTTGAGAGCTAGTTAATAATATGACATTTACAGAATGTTCATTACGTATGGCAGCCGGATTTAGGTTGCATAAAGGTATTATTAAAAAAATTACGTCCGTTCCAAATATTTACGAATGCGAGATTTTGTGTTACAAAGAAAGAGATTTTCCTTGTGCGTCGTACGCATTCCGGTAAGGTAACGACATTGTTAACGCCAAACCTAATTTTTTTTTCAGATATACAGTCATAAATAATGTGCATAAAGAAAATTGTTACTTGAGCGATCGTAGTTTTCGAGAACTTGATTATTACACCGATTTAGAACCAGATCGGGATTACGATATATACACGATTAATAATAAAAATACTTGCTTGAAACCACCAAAACCTGTACAAGAAAAGAGTGGTAAGTAAATAAATTCACTCTTTGTGAACCAACAATGTTGGACTGTATGTATATCTGACTTTATTTGATATGTGAAATAAAAAATAAACGTGAAATAAAATGTACAGAAGACTGTAAATATCTATTTTATTTTATTTGATAATTCATTCGTGGAAATATCACCACGAAGTAGCAATAAATTTTACGTATACGTCCCAGACTCACGTTTGAGCTATTTTATATTGTGTTCCAATGAAGTGAAACATTACCACATTGAAAGTAACGTCGAATCATGTGTACTTCATTTTTTATCTAAAAGAATTATCTAAGTGTTATCATACTACTATGAGGCACTAGTCATTTGATGGTTATTTAGGTTACCAACCTAAAATACCAATTGTATTTCAGTCGTAATGATGTGAACACGCTTGCGCAATCTGAAACCTAATATAAGGAGATTTAAGGTGCAGCGGACAAAGAATTTTAGGGTGTTCCAACCTAGTCTTCAACAAAATTTTAACATTAACAATTGTTTCTGAAAAGAATATCTCCTTTGTATCTACAGTTTTCAGTTGTTAATTTAGTTTACTATTATGGCACAATCTTATTTAGGAACTCATGTAACTCTTAATTTATTACAGTATTGAAATTTATATTTTAGATTGTTTTTGGAGAGTACGTAGCGGTCAACGATTAGATAACAGAATAGTGAGAGATTCGATTACGGTTAAATCGATAGTCGACTGTCAATTACAATGTCTCAAATCTCGGACATTCACTTGCAGAGCTTATAGCTACAGGTACTTACTTCAATTAAATGTCACAAACTTAAGATAACTAATTTTTATTGTTGAACAGATACGGACCTCCAGTAATTGGTGGTTCGATCGACAACTGTCAGTTAACAGACTGGCCAATTTATGACCTAAATCCACACGTACATTTTGTATCAGAACCCGGTTACGAAATATACGATAGAGGAAGTTACGGTTACGGATGTGAACCTAATCATATAGAAATCGGACACAAGCCGAAGCCAACGCCCGAAGGCAAAATGGATCAAGTTTGTTACTTAAAATATGGAATATCTGCTAGATTACTTCCCCAAGCTACAAAAAAATCAATAGTAGTTTCCAACGAAATTGAATGTAAAGCTGAGTGTACCCGTGCCAGAGAAAAAGGCAATTTTCAATGCATGTCTTTCAGTTATAGGTAAGACTGCACCTACTTTTGGTTCATTTTATAATTAATGAGTTTAAAAAAAAAATCTTACATTAAATTAAATTTTAGGTTGCAGGCAGTAAAGGGAACTAGCAATTGCGATCTATCGGATATATTGCAACGTGATCTTCTATCTAACGTAGATTATGTACCTGATCCTGATGCGTGGCTTTTTGCTTGGGATCTACACAATTCCAATTGTGTATCGGTGATTGTAGTGGGTAGTACAATTTTGGAGGTGAATCAATTGTAGACGATCATGGTGGTCACCACAAAGAGGAAGAATATCTACCTTGGCATGGTAAGTTGCAATCATACCTCTATTTTGTACTACGTCCTCTTAATATGCAAAATCTCTGAATAGCGGCTACTGAAAACCAGTGTTACCTCTCACTATTATAAGTAATAATCAAATTTAAAAAAAATAAACTTCTTGTGACGTTAAATTTAGAATCAATGACATTAACTTTTTTTGCAGTACTAAAATTTAATAATTTTTAGGTCACACACACACACAAATTTGTTGACACTACTTAAGTAAAAAAAGAAATTACTTCAAAACATGACATAGGGACTTGGTGTTATGTTATTTATTACACTAAAACTTTATATTTAACTAAAAATTTGTGATATATTGTATTTTTTGTGTAAATAAAAGGTTGAGAATATTTTTATATGTATTTCACCAAAAAATTTAACTCAGCATTGGGATCAAAGGACACGAAAAAAATCTCGTCTTCTGCAAAAAAGTGCTCTTCGTGAAAGTGCTTTGTTAGTTATAAATTTAATTCATTCATATGCGACTCTTAATATGGTTCTTTTGTAGCCGCTATTCAGAATCTCTACATTCATTTATTTAATCAAATCGGATTTTTATTCAGTTTTTTTCAAATTAACAAAAGTTTTGGTTTATTTAAACAAATTTTTCAAAGTAACAATACTACCCTCCTTACTTCCACTATACTTTGAATATTTTTATTTTATTCACTTCCATCTCTTTCCTTTCCTCTTACTGCCTTCATCCATTGTATTCCTTCCCTCTTCACCCCGCATAGTATTCATCACTCTATTCCTGCGGTGTACCCTTCTTTCATGTGCTTTATGTTTTCCATTAATCCCCACACAATCAACCACTACATATTCCTCTTTTTTTCGTTTCATGTTCTAAATCTTACTCTCA
This sequence comes from Abscondita cerata, assembly GCA_030710515.1. Lineage (NCBI taxonomy): Eukaryota > Metazoa > Arthropoda > Insecta > Coleoptera > Lampyridae > Abscondita > Abscondita cerata. The sequence continues at coordinate 159,353 of JALBCR010001702.1, read as the reverse complement.
TTATTTTTGTTTTGGACCGCTTTCCTCAGTTATTTATGTACTCTTTCTGTTACTAATTGTCTATATTTCTTCTTTCTTTTACTCATGCTTTTCTCACCTTCATTTGTGTGTACTATTATCTACTTTTCCATACACCTTCCTTCCTATCTTAACCTCTTTATCTTGTCTCTCGCATATCCACCTCTTTCATATTATTTTCTTCTTTCTCCTTCTTCGTATTCTACTTTCTGTGCCCCCCTTTTTCATTGCCATTTATGAATTCTATTCTTTCTTCATATCTCAACGCTCTCTTTCCTGTTTCTATCTGTGTTTTTTCTTCTTCCACTATAAACCTAGTGGCTCTTTCTTCAGTTCTAACATCCACTTCCAATATTTCTCCTGCATCTTCTGTAGTTCTTCCATTCATTCCATCTCAATATCTCTGCTCGATACATCATCACATTTCTTACTAACCTTCTTTTCTCTAAATATTTCAGAAATGTCCTTTCTCCTATCCCCCACACTTGCCCTACTATTTTATTTCCCTTTGGTCTCAATTCTCTTACATTATACCTTCAATATCTACATTTCTCTAGTCTCTCCATCTCTTTTTTCACGCACCACCATTTCGATTTCCTTCGCCATTTTGAAATTTTATAATTATTGTTTTCTCTACTTGCTTGTTGTTTTTCTCCCAATATCCCTTCAGAACCTTAATCACTCTTACCATTTCTTCTTCATTCGTCATACGCCAACACCCATACCCATACCTTTTTCCTTTTTATTCCTGATTTTTCCAATTCTTTGTCTTTATCTGTAATATAAATTGAAAACAGACTAGGGCTTAACAAACATCCCTGCCTTAGTTATTTTCCCACCTCTTTCCAATTTTCTGGAATAACTTCTCTTTTCCATATTCTTTAATATATTGTTCTTCATTTTTGTCTTACTTTCGCCGACGAATCTCCATTGCTCTAATTGTGTTCCATCTGTCCCTTCTGCTTTTCTTTCTTCACTTTCTCTATTTCTTCTTTTCTTATTCCTCCTTCTCTGTTTCTTAAATTTTTCCTTTATTTTTTTGTTTATTGCTTTTTCCTAATATGTTCTTGTAGTGTTGTTTCCATTTATCCCCTTTTTTCGTTCTTTCTGATTTTGTTCATAAATTCTCATGCCTGTCTTTTATTTAATTGACTTTGGTTATTTCAGCAGTTGGTAGACCTCAGGACACATGGAAAGTCTACAGTGTAAACGGCTTACCGTGCAAACGTGGAAGTTTTTGTCAAGAAAATAAAGTTGCCGGATTTTGGTATTGCGAACTAGAAAATAAAGAACAATTTTCGTGGGACTATTGCTGTAATCCGGAACATCATTGCGGTTACAGCGAAGGTTTTCCTTATCAATGGTGTTACGTGGGACCCAGAAAAAGTCAGTGGAGAAAATGTAACGATCATTATTATCCGTACGGACATTCTGTAACAGATCGATACGACTACCAACACCCTCATTCATATTTACCAGGACCCTCTTCGAATCACGTTCCCGATTACTCCCCTTCGCCACATAAACCGAGTTTTAGACCTGATCGTCCACCACCGGACGATTACTTTTTAGATCCTCCAAAACCGGGTGGATTTGGTCAATCCAGGCATTGGCCTATATCGTATTTGCACAAGGAGTTGCCACAAAATAACTCCTTACCCGACAGCGACTCTTTTGATCTACCTAAGGCACCCAAAAGCAGAAATATCGACACTAGCTATCAAGCAATTGGGAATTTAATAGAAACCATTAAGTCTAACGAACTGAAAAGGTTACAAGAATCGAATAACGATACGAATAAAGCGAGCGATAGTTTATACGTAAAAATTCCTTTACCGTCAAATATTACAAACGTTGAGAACACCGTAAAACCCGTCGGTTTTGAAACCGTAGATATAAATTCTCGCAATAATGATACCCAGACTAATTGGCAAAGAGTTGGAAGAAACGGAAGAGTTTACGCTAGAAGTTATATTACGAAGACTAATAAATCTATGGTTGATGAAGAACATAGAAAGTCTTCAGGACCATCTTCTTCCTCTTCTTAATTTTGTACAGTGTAACGGCTTCCGTTCCTTGTAGCTTCATTATTAGATTACGTAAAGAAGTAACTTTATGTTTAAAAATATTAGATCACTATGTGTGTTCGCTAAGCTTTATATGTATTTCTAACATATTTTTACAAAGATAAGATTTTTAAGTAGGTAATAAAACTGATATTAGTTAAATTTTTATTCCTTTTTTCTAAAATTGTAAGTACTAGATAACTTTGAAGCCAGATTTAAGCACTGCCAAACTAAATAATGCTTTGATGAAAAATGAAATGATATTTTGATGAACACCTTTTTTTATAAATTTTTTGAATAGGCATCTCAACCACACCAACGGATGTACATTTTCTTCTTACTGGGGATGGTGGGGTAAGACGGAGTGGTTAAAGTTTGAAGCTCAATAAAACAAAACCGTTTCATTAATTCTAATCAACTTTATTAAACTAATCATCTTTAGTCATCAGTCTTTGATAATTGAGCTTATAATAGGAACATAACTTTCATTTTTTGCTAGAAAAAATCTAAAATACCAAAACACGCCTACTTCCCCGTCTTGCCCCTGGCGTCCGATATATTTAGATCGACTCTATCGGTAATCTGAGACGTACTTGTCAAACTGAATTTCCTGACTTCACCTCTTTTACTTAGATCGTAAAGTGTAAAGCAGGTTGTTTGGGGAGTGACGTAAGACTAATTGGATTTGTTCGTTTCACTATACACTAGGTTACTTTAATGCATTAATGCACGAAAATTTTGTCCAAACAATCTGTAACTTCTTTTCCTAAACTTCTCAGTAAATACCTTGCTTGGATTTCTTTGCCTTTGGTTCCTGGTCTATCAATGTCGGTAAGGTTCTTTTCACTTTTTGATTTGAGTAATCGTCTCGAGGTTGTCTGCGTATATGTTGCAAGTTTATTAAGCCATCCGAAATTTTCAACACCACATCTGGGTTCCCGTTTAAACGCTGATACGTACGCGCGGTCATCCAATTAAAAGATGTTTTGGAGATGCTCTAGTGAGATAAAGCTTTTGGTTGGATTCAAAGTCGCATCTATTTTTTCTCATTTTTCGAAGATACGTCATAAACGGGTAAGGTTTAACGAACGGAGCTGATTGTGTTGCTCCGCATTTTAAGTATGTTTTCTTCACTGCAATTGTCGGGCTCGTCTCCTCAAACCTTAAAAATCCGACAGAGGGCTACGAGGAGCGACTTACTGAGTGTACCCATATCTGCAGCTGGTCTGGAAGCTGAATAGTTCCTAGTCGATAGAATGATGTAGACAAGGGAAGTCAAAATGTGAGTCAAAGCTTTGTTGTAAGTGGAAACTCATTTGCGTTTATTAACCTTAGATTTCAGAGATCCATTCTTCACGTTCACCTGTTAGACATATTCCTACTTGTTATTTTAAAAATATCGATGAGTGTAGATGTGAAGAGTTGACACTGTAACTAAAGTAGGTAGAGATCAAGTGTAGCTTGAACAGATTCCAATTCATTATCTTCTTTGAATTTCTCTCTTCCGAATTTCTTAATCTTATCTCCTCAGGATACAACTCTTCAATTTCTAATTCTTCTTATCTGGAAATTTTTCTAGTGCCTAATGCTTCATCGGCACTACTAATATGTTCTAATTTTCAGTCTCATTGTTTTTATAATATGTGTCTTGCTGCTGGGAAATAAGTTTCTTCAGCTGTGTAAATGCTTTATTGTATATACCTTCCAATGCTATTGTATTTTAAGATCAGCCAAATCTCTTTAATACATTACTGAACTAAATGCATTTTGCAGTAAGATTGCATAATGACAAACGCAGTTATTCTGACAATTTCCCAATGAAATACCGTTACAGGATCTGTCCCTGCCAATTCCCGAACAAACGCCATAAAGATGTTCTTGAGCACATTAACGATATCTTGTCACATATTAGATCTAAATTTGATATTTCAACTCTCCAGCGTAATGGCGGTTTTTCTGTTCTCAGGTTTCTTCTACCAATGTATATCTTTATGGACAAAATTAAATTGTTGATGAAGAGTTGAAACCTCCAGTTTAGTTTAATGTCTTTCAATTTTAAGTATACCATTTTGAAAACTATTCTGGACCGTTTACAAATTGGGCCAGAAAAAACCTTGTAGATTATAAAACACTTCATAAAGTATACAAAATGTTTCAACGGTTCGGACTTGCAAATGTAACAGCGTGAGTTATCTAACATTCCCACCACACATCTCATAAGTTCCAACCACTTGACTCTTTCAAGAGTACCTCAGATGCATATATAACAAATCATTCTGGAAAGTTCATTACCATTTACGACATTACCAGTGATTTGACAGACAGCAATAACACATACAAATATAATATCAAGATTTCGAATAACCGCTGGATCAACATTTTTTATAAAGACATGTTTGTGAGTTTACTGATGGGCAATATGGTGATAAACCCGACCCTACACTTGATCAAACAGATAATCGAGCATCAACTGATGCGTCAAATCCATTAAAGAATCAAACAAACCTTCACCTGTAACTGGTCCCTTAAAATCTATTTTGAAAGTCTCCGAAAATTTTTGAACCAAATACAAAGAAAGTGCAGAAGACAAGGAGAGAAGTCCTTTTCCAAAGGCTGAACAACGGAAAAACTGGGTGATTTTTAAGATGAAAAAGAAATTGGTATTAATTACGAACATACCCGGAGAAGATGTCCAGGAGTAGGAGGAGAAGATCGATAGGTAAAAAAAGGGATAATAAAGAAGAATCTGGTAGAGAATAAAATTACTTTTATGAAAGAAGAGAAAGGTATAAGCTTGGATAAAATGAAAGTTTTACGTTAATTCGATGCGGCGAATTAAACGCTCGTCAATTAGAAGAGATCAATTGGACTCGTAAAAATTTGACGTCTGCAACAATTGGATGTGAGGAACAATTGGACGTGCGACAATTGGAAGCTACCGACAATAGTATAATTACAACAATTTCGGGCGATTAACGTGCTAAATCTTTTTTACTGCAGCGTCATTAAACGAGGAAATTTCACTAGCATTTTTGGAACCGTAGCTGATAACAGCAGTTTTTTTCTATCACACTGTATTTTCCTGAATTGTTAATAATATTTAATGTAAATTTAATCGATTGAAAATTAAACAAATAATTACTGGGAATCTAGCACCATCTCACCGTTCAAAATATACGAAGAGTAGCTGCTGATGATAAATGCGACAATAGGCCAACATACAATGTCTCAGACATAAATTTAATGATTTAGAAGCGTACTTGATAGCTAATCAACTTAAGTCTGAGATTTTATGTATTACGGAACATTGGCTGGTTCCTGGGGAAATCGAATGTGGTTTTAAATTGAATCATTATGAATTAGCATCTTGTTTTGCCAGATCGAAAACTATTCATGGTGGTGTACTAATCTTTGTGCGAGTCAACACTTCGTATAAATCTTTGAACTATATTAATAAATTATCAGTAGAATCTCATTGTGAAATAACTTCTGCGTTAATCCCAAAGTTTAACGTAATAATTGTGTGTCTGTATCGTTCTCCTAGTGGGGATTTTGAACTATTTTTGAACACTATCAACTTAGTGCTTAATGAACTCTATAATCATAAACGCGTAATAATTGCAGGAGATTTTAATGTTAAATTTCATACTAATGATAATTGTGCTTCCTTGTTACAAGATCTATTATTATCTTATGGTTTTGTTCCAACCATATTTTGTGCCACCCGACTCAAAAATTGCTTGGACAACATTTTATCAACTTCGAGGTAAGTTCAACTACAACTTCAACTTCAATACTCGATACTGGTTTATCGGACCACCTAGCACAAATAATTAATGTTTCTGGTAGTGTTTTAAGAAATGGAAGTGAACATATAAAATATGTTAAAAATACGTACAGACCGATCTCCGTTGAAGGATCCAATGCACTATTTACTAAAATCACTTCATACAACTGGAGTTTTCTGGACTCGAAGTCTCTAAGTTACACGGATAAATTTGACCTGTTTTTGTAAAATTTATGGATGCATTTTTATTTGCATTCCCTAAAAAGTCTATTCTACCCGAAGTTCCGACTGCAACATTACATGGTTTAACAACGGTCTAAAAAGATGAGAGATCAATTAGTGTTTGTTAATAATCTCTATAAAGTGATTAAATGTGATAGTTTAAGGTGTGAACGAAATAAACTTCGCGTTAAGTATAGATATGAATTAAAAAGGCTAAATGTTTAACATATGATAACATGATTACAGATTCTAACAATCCTACTAAAACGGCTTGGAAAATTGTTAACTCATATCGAACAAAAGTCTGTAACCCCACAGAAAATTTAATTGATGCCAATGTTCTAAACCGCTATTTTGTTAATTCTGAGAGTTGTTCTAACTTTAATGTAAATGTGACTGATCCAATAGAATTGTGTAGAGCCTCTAACTCCTATAATTTGAACAAAGAGTTCTGCTTTTATCCGGTATCTGAAGCGGAAATGCGACAAACAATTAAATCTTTAAAAAATAGTTCAACCAAAGACATATATGAAATCAGCACAAAAATGTTAAAAGGAAATATTAGTGTATTTGTTCAACTGTTAACGAAGCTTGTAAATCAAAGCCTGGAATCTGGAATTTTCCCAAATGTACTTAAAACAGCAGTAGTCACTCCAGTATATAAAAAGGTGACACTAGTAGACCTGAAAGCTATCGTCCTATTTCAGTACTTCCAATTTTTCTAAAATCTTTGAATTAGTTGTGTTTAAACAAATTCAAGCGTATGTTGAAAGTAATAATATTCTGTCTAAAAATCAGTTTGGATTTAGAAAAATAAAAGTACCTCGGATGGGTTAATCAGCTTTGTAATTCATGCTCTAAATTGCCTCGAAAAGGGTGAATATTCAATGTCAATTTTTTGGATCTAACTCGCGCTTTTGATAGCGTATCTCATGATATACTAATTAAAAACTCAAAGAAATTTACAATTTCAGTGCTACTAGTGTTACTCTGATTAATTCCTACTTAAGCAATAGAACACAGGCAGTCAGGGTCAACGGAATAATGTCCGACTTTCTTCCAGTTAAAAGAGGCGTTCCACAAGGGTCAATCCTAGGACCTCTTCTATTTCTATTATTTGTCAACGACTTTTCATCTTGCTTTAAAAAGGAAGTAATTTGTTTACAGTACGCTGACGATACCACTCTATTTTTAAGTAATATTAGTACTAATTGTTTACTCTCTGATGCTAATGAGGTAGTAAATTTAGCTAATGAATGGTGTAAATCCAATGAATTAAACCTAAACACTGCAAAAACGGTAAAAATGATGATTACAAATAACCAACATGATTTTGTTAATCCAGATTTTGTAAAATTTTTAGGAATACTAATTGACCCCAAACTTCTATTTAATGAACAACTTCGTAAATTATCCAAAACGCTTAGTAACAATATCTTCCTACTCCGTCGATTATCTGATTGTGTGTCATATAATGTATTAAAACTAGTTTACTTAGCCTCTATACAAACTCATTTATACTATTGCAATATAATTTGGGGTAACTCCACTAACGCTAATGGCATTTTTGCCTTACAACGCCGAGCAGTCAGAATTTTAGGCAGTATTGGATATCGTGATGATTGCAAAAATGTGTTTATTAATCTTAAATTATTAACTTTACCGTGTATATTCATACTTAACTGCATATTATATGCTAAAAGTATGTCCGATACACTGACCTTAAATTCTAACGTGCATAATTATTATACACGTAACTGTGACGGGTACAGAATTGATTATTACAGATTAAGTAAAACACACAAAACTTTTGTGTATCAATCATTAAAACTCTATAATAATTTAACAAGAGACGTACGGAACTTACCTTACGACATTTTAAAAAAGATTAAAATCATTCCTTTTACGAAAGGCGTTCTACTCAATTACGGAATTTGTTAATTATGATTTAACTTTAATTTAAGATTGTAGTTGTTTCTATGTATGACGCCTGTAAATGTACTCTTATGTTACATGATAACAGAAATAAACCTATTATTATTATTATTATTATTGGATAACCTGTGACGGATTGCGCATAATTTCCAACTGCAATATATGGAGCCCTTTGTGATCTGTTGTTTATTGTGCCACAAACTAACTTTATGTTGTTATTTGTAATTTTGTACTGTGTGCTGTATGCATTTTAACCTTATTAATGTTGATTTCTTAGTAACTACAAAAAATTGCATTTTTTCTACGAGAGTCGCCCAGAAAGTAATGCAATAAATTTTTTTTTTCAACAATTATTTATGGAACGCAATGATAATAGCACAAATAAAATAATGAAATTTTATCTATACAGCCTATTTTTCTAGATAATAACCTTCCAGTTCTACGGCCTTCCTCCAGCGAGACACAAGGGCATCTATACCCTGTCGGTACCAATCCTTTTCCTTTTTATTTCCTCACCTCCTCGTCGTTTCCAAAATGTCTAATTGTGCCGCGTCCAATTGTCATCTACCCAATTGAAAGCGTCCAATTGACGGGTTTCCTAGTGATCACGTCCAGCTTACGCGCTACCCAATTTGAGTAGGATTGTATGGCTAAGCTTGTTATTAATAAAGGTGCAATTTTGGTTAAATGAACAAAAACGTACAATTTATTATACTGGTTCAGATTCGAGAGGATACAATGCAAAAATATTAACTAAATTATGAGCACTCAAATTACTCTAAATCTGCTTTTTGAACACCAGTCTCTGCAAGCTACCCTCATGGCTCCTAATCGCAGTCACGAAAGAAGTATTTTAAAAATCAATCAAATCGAATACTCTTTTTGAAGGGATTTTGATGAATTTATGAGAAGTCAAGATGCCGTAAATTCAATTTTTGAGCACCACCCCTATGCAAACCATCGCTGCGTTTCGTAATCTCAGTCAAGAGAAAAAGACCCTGCAAATCTGTCCAAATTAAAAATCTTTTGCTATACTATTAAGTGATTTATGAAAATACAAGATACCTAATTTTTTAACTTCATCTCTTAAAGTATGTGTAAATATTATTTTGTATTATCGTCCGCGCCCTGACGATTCATATCAGCACTTCGATTTTGTTATTCAAACAGTTAATATTACAAATTGTTAACTATGATTCTCATTTTTTATTATTACTGGTTGTGGAAACTGCAGATCCTACAAGTTATTTTTAACAAATCCAGGTGTTTCAAAACCTGTAAACAAAAGTTTGGGAAGTAGTTTCCAAATTCGGATAGGTACCTCACCATCCCTCTGTTTCTTTTGCGGAATATTCAAGTATTTATGAGTAAACAATATACCCTAAATCTAATTCGTCAATTAAGCCTGCAATTCTGTGTACAAATCGTATTGCGATCGTAAGATCGTAGCGTCAAAATTTGCAATTTTGTGTGTTGCTGTAAGCTACAGATTCTCATAAGTATTTACGGTTTCTTGTAAATCCTTACAAACATACCTTAAAAAATTTGACAGAGCTACAGAATTACAAATAATATCAATCTGTAAAATATTTTGCTACGATCAGATCATAAGATACGATCTTCCGATTTTACGATATTACAATTTGAAAGTACAGAAATGCAGTTTAAATCTGTTGTTGGGTAACTAAACTTATTGTGATTAGTTAAGATGTACAAAAAATGGCTCTCGTGCTTTTATTGATAATACAAGTGTGGAGATGGTCTCATTCAGTTTGTGACAGTGCCTAAAATGAGATTCTGGATGGTGGACACTTCAAAGTTGGTGCCGTTTCGCCCTACCGAAAAAAAACGAAATGGTCGCTAAAAATATATTTTTGTCCCTGGTGGTTCTACGAGAAAGACCACATTTATCTGTCATGGCATTGTCTATGAAATTTATGCTTAGCACTATTCTCGTAAGAGCCAATAAGAAAGCAATATGGTAGCCAACTTATAATATCATATAATATAATACTATAATACTATACTGTAGATATTGAAATTTTTATATCAACATTTGGAAGCAATTTTTGGCCGGAAATGGGTCGTCAATAAAAGTGCATTTTGCCATTTTGTGCGTTGGGTGCTGACAAAGCATTGAAACATCAAAACAAAAAGCTGAAAGTTCAAAGAGGTCTAAATGAATAGTTTTTTGTAGACAATCCTGAATTGACCAAAATAGGAAGTGAAACAGAGAAAATGTTTGGAATTAGTACCTTAGGAAAAAGGATACATCATGAAATTTCTACCAAAGTTCAACAGCGTCAAGATGCTTTTGTAAAAAAATTGAAGAAAGCCTTTAAAACATGTCATCAACTAGTCCTTTCCAGTGGAAGGGTCAGGAACTTGTTCACATTCTTACACAAAGTGTCTTCCTTAGGGAAGTACAGAATTCATTGGATGATATATCAGAAACCGGTCAACAACTGTTTGATACGTTCTTACAGTAACGTGTGCAGACGAATAATATAAAATTCTGGACACCTATGCAGAAATGTGATCTAAAAACATGTGGTTCAAGAGCAAACGGGGAATGAGTTCTGAAAGAGAAAACAATAGTACTGAAATCTGACATGTCTTTAATTTGAAGGTTAATAGCATCACGGAGCCGCACAAATATTGATGTGAGGTCAAGCATAAGCCTGTATAAATTTTCCCCTCTGCCACGATCCTTATTTGTTGTTGATGGTAAGATGCATTATTATGTGGCTAAATTGAAGCTGCGATTGCTATGTTGGAAGCTTTACAAACCACAACTGAAGAAGAGGCAGAAGAAAATATTCCTGCATCTGTTGCGCCGGAGAAAATTGCAATCGTTGATAGTATGGTAATACTTCGTACGTGTCGCAAACCAGCTTCAGTGAAAACATGCAACTATCTCAGAAAACACTTTTCCAAATGGATTGCTCAAAGGTTCAGTATGTATACTGAAATGCATATAGTATTTGAGTGTTATAAGAAGGGTTCTTTAAAGCGTGAAATGATAAGAGTTCCGCCAGAGAGGATCACAACACATCCAATACAAAATAACTCCGGAAAACAAGATTGCAAACATCTCAATGAATAGATTGTTGTCAACTGGCCGTATTTTTTGTTGAAGATCTTATAGAGTACGGCAAGGTAAATGAAGTGTTCTTGGTGGTAAGTTAGAGAGATAAGGTAGCAGCACCACATGCTGTAGATGTGTCGACTCTAATAACTACACAAAAAGAGGAGAACACCAGAACCATTTTCCATGGAGTGTACTTAGCACGATAAGGGTTAATACCCTGCATGTTTTCTCACTAGATACTGATATTATGGTTTTGGCCATTATAGAAGATGCCGCATATGGTCATGCTTGCACAAAACTGTGGAATTTACCTTGGGCATGGAATAAAGAGGTCCTTTCAGGAACCTCCTGCCTTTAAAGCAATGGAAACACTAAACGCTTCTGCACTTCCGGGACGCCACGCACTTTCCGGTGCTGATGTAACCGGTTCATTTGCTAATAAAGAAATACTTAAGTGGTGGAAAGCATTCAAATCAGCAAGTAGTGACATAGTTCAAGCATTAGCAAGTTATGGCACTACCCCCTCTGTTTCTCAAAATGTCAGTGATGCATTAGAAGCCTTGTTTGCCAAGTTTACATCCTCAAAACAACACTTATCGATGTTGAAAATGTTCGATAAATATTGTTCACAAAGAAGCAAAGTCAGAATAAAAATCTTCCTCCCACTAAAGAAGCCCTACAAGTACTTCACTGGAACCAAGACATCGTCCAGCATCCAGTAATTCCTGCACCTACAGATCTAAAAGGGAAACATTTTGGCGATTTGTTTGAATGTGTTGCCTGTACAATGCCTTGTACTCCTGAACTAGTACTCTTACTCTGTCGCTGTTCATGTACGCAAAGAAAATGTTCTCAATCAAGTGTACTGAGTTGTGCAAATGTTAACGTTGCGATAATTGGTTTGAAGATGAAGATAAAAGAAACACACGACATGCACGGTATTAGCAATGAGAGTGCTGAGGACGGATACTGGTAATGAAAGTAACATTGACGGACAGTTGTGACTTCAAGGGTGATGATAATTCAACACAGAGTTATGTTTCATATTCTGTTGTTGCTGCAGTTTCGTTAAGCATTTTATTACATTTATCGCACCATTTTGCTTATTTTTCCCATTAAAAACTTTTTCAGCTGACGACCATATATTCATTTCTTATAACAGAGTGCACTGTGGCTAAAGGGTTGCTCTTACGAGAAAAATGCTAAGAACAAATTTCATAGACACAATGCCATGACAAACAAATGTGGTCGTATAAACTTTTTCTCGTAGGACCACCGGTTCTAGTGATAGAGACTAAAATATATTTCAGTGGCGGACATGGGTTTTGAAGTAGCCACCGTCCAAAACCTGATTTTCGACTCTGTAACGAATAGAATGAGATCATCCCTATCTTTGTATCACAAACAAACCCACGGATGTATATTTGAGCACAGACTATAGACCATCCCCACCTTTGTATCATAAACAAACCCACGGATGTACATTTGAGCACAGACTAATATTAATATAATAAGAAGTTAGAGAATAATGGAAAAATTGGATTTAGGGCATATTGGCTCTTTATAAATCACTATAATTATTCCTTGCAAAACCGGCGGGGTTGGCTGGCGTAGTAATGGTGCTCAAAAATTGGATTTAGTATAATTTGAGTGCTCATAATCGAAAACAAATTATTGCAAAAGCTCATAAATTGTTATTAGGGGTTCTAGGTACGTGGACGTTAAAATTTTTGTTATCGTGAAAGAAAGAAGAAAATTTTTGAAAGTAAAGTAAATTCAAAGTAATTTTCAACAAAAGTTTGAGTTATTACATGTATACAATAAAGGAAATATCAAAGAAATATAAAAGTTTAAACAATTTTAACTGCTCCATCACTTTTTTATCTCCATTATTCACATGATCGGATTTTGGGGAAATTGAAAAAAGCTTGGGATTTTTTTTGTTATTATTGACTACCAACTTTGTATTTGAAAAATCATTTGTAAACTTTAAACATGGCGCAGTGCAACATTAGAAATTCTCAATCACAAAGCGAATCATTTAATTATTATTTAACTGTGAACATTAATAACATATGTCGCATTTGCTTAGAAAAAGGTCCAAAACTTATGCCAATATTCGATCCAATTAAACCACCCCATTTTTCTAATTTAATTATGGCTTGTGCCTGTGTGCAGGTAAACGCAAATTACGATTAAGACGGAAATAATATGATTAAGGGTTACACTTGTAGGTGTTAGAAGGCGATGGTTTGCCCCCATATATATGTCAAAAATGTATTTCAAAGTTAAACGTAGCGTTTCAATTTAAATCGCAATGTGAAAGCTCGGATGCAAAATTGAGGCAATGCTTTGAAAACTTACATAATTTACCTGCAGCACCAGACTTATCTAGTTATATCGAGGATAGCAAGAACTCCAATACTATAAATTACACAGGGCACGGGAATGAAAGTCAACAACTACAAAACAATACTCAAGTACAATTAAACAATCATTTGGACGATGTAAACGTAGTGCAAGATATAAATAGTGTAGGTCAAGTGACTGAGCCACAATTGCAAAATTTAGAAAATGTACCAATAGTGACCGAAAGTGAATTAAATGCTATCGATCGAAATGACTTTCAAGATATTAAAATAGAATACAATGATTTGAAACCTTTTGAAACACAATTGAAAGTTACCGATTTGGGGCATTTATCACAATCGGAAACTAAAATCAAGTTAAAAAAGCAGATGAAACCACATCAGTGTGATACTTGTGGAAAAATTTTTAGAACTAAACCGGGTTTAATTCATCATATTCGCATTCATACAGGGGAGAGGCCATATGTATGTCATTTATGTGATAAACGTTTTATTAATGGGGGCCATTTACACACCCATATGAGGACTCATACAGGCGAGAAAAATCATATTTGTGCTGCATGTAACAAAGCTTTTGCGACAGCTCAGCAATTAACGAAACATACGATAGCAATTCATACGTCCGAAAGACCTTACGGATGCACGTATTGCTTAAAAAGGTTTGCCAGTTCGAGTAATTTAAATACGCACGTACGTATTCACACGGGAGAGAAAAACTATCATTGTGATCAGTGCGCAAAAGCGTTCTCTACCAAAGGACAATTGTATCAACACATGTTAGTTCACACGGGGGAAAAGGCTTTCCTATGTGAGTACTGTAACAAAAGGTTTTCTCAAAAAGCTCACTTAATTAGGCATTTAAAGATGCATAAAACTAAGCGTTAAATATATTATATAAGGTTTTAAATATTTTACTTACAAAACGTTAAGTAACGTGACCAAGATAAGGATTCCCAGTACGGGTATCTTGAAAACGGTAAGAGATTGAAGGTCAGTTATATAGAATTTGAAGGGTTGTGTTTATGGTCTGTCTAGAACTTAAATATTTTTTTTAGTTTTTGAATTAGATAATTGAAAAAAATTGAAATTTCTGGTTTTCGTTTTTATTTATTTCTGACTTTATTTGAAGAGATATCAAAAAAGAACAGCACATTTTCGTTGCCACTTTTCTAGCTCTACTTAATGGCGTCATACAATTTTTAATGCAACGTTTCGTTTTTTAGCAACCATCATGAACTTTATTTTTTTAAATGCACGAAAAAAATTGTTTTGCCGTATTTAAATTTTCCCCTTGATTCCGAGAATTCCTATCAGTTAGATTTTCAGGAATACGCATTGACACTTACATGCAAAACATGATTTGATAATAATTTAGTGTTACCTAACGTTTCTGGTATCAATTTTAAGCGTAGGTTTTCAAAATTGTATTAATATCATATATCAAAAATATAAAGTGCGATATATCGCTGAATTCAGAATGAAGGAGGGAATTACTAATGATTTTTGTATTAGAAAAATAAAGTTGATGATGGTTGCTAACGAAACGTTGTACCGAAAATCGAATGACGCCATAAAGTAGAGCTGTTCTTTTTTTGATATTTCTTCAAATAAAGTATAAAAATCAGAAATTATCTCAAAAACAAGAGATATTCGAGTTCTCTGCAAAGACCTATACCGTCAAATCTGTTACTGTTTCCGTGATGACTATCGTGGGGGGCACGTTGCATAACAAGTATTATAAAATTTTATAAATTTATCGATATAAGTATTAAGGACCAATTATAATTTGTGTAGCTTAAAATGTGGATCGCTTTCAATTGATTTTGTAAAATAATTTTTACTTTTAAGCTACAACTATTCGTACAGTTCCCAAAGGTTTAGGAGATATTGTGCACATTGTTTTTATTACTTGACACAACTCGTGTATTTATTTATGAATTCGTATAAAAACATTACAAAGAAGTCATATGTTTGTTTACTTTCACGGATGTTCCCATGCTGTGATTGAGACTGAATATAAAATGATGTAAACTTATTGATTAAAAAAGATTTCTTCATTAAATTATTTTCTTTAGACTGATGTACAGATTACGCACCTATTAATTACGTTAAGGGTAAGTGAAGATAAAATTAAGTCAGACTAAATCAACTAAAGGTTAACTTCACGCTCGTGCCTGTCACCATGACAACTGTCACTGTTAACCTAAACTCAGTGGTGCTAACATTCCAGCGCATTTAGTACTAAATATAGAATAATTATTGTCGTCGGTAAAGTTGACACCCCACATTGTGCAAATTAAAAAAAACAAGAAGGGGTGTTTCTCTCTGCTTTTGAGTGATGCAAAATCAGTGTTTATGGACGGAGTAAGGTCTAGGCCGGGAATTTGATGTTCCCGGCCGATTTTGAATTCTACAATACTGTCAATAATGACCGGATGCATGAAAACAAAATTTACAATATTACCTATCAAATGTAGAACTAATTTGTACTCATCTAATTATTAGAATTTCCTTGAAATCTCTGTCTGTCTGTCTGTTTATCATTTCCTCCGAGGTCTTTCAAAAAAAAACCTGAATACACCATTCGATAGACTCGATAGAGGGTTTTAAGGCGGTCTGGATGCAAGGGTTTGTGAAACTCTAACTTAACCCTCTGGGGGGCTGACCACATCCACTCTCACCAAACTTCAAAATTAATTTTTGTTTTTATTACCAAATATGTTTGCCTTCACAAGACAAGCATCTTTTGTATACATAATTGTGACCTATGACCTTAAGGTCAAAAAGTACCTTTCTTATTTGAAGGTCAAAATAGGTCATGTGTGATACCATTCGATTCGTCTTGACGAGACGCACAACTTTGGTACGCACACTTTTGACCTATGGCCTTCATGTCAAAAGTTAGGAAAATCAGCTACCACCACCATGGTACGTGGGGTAAAGTGAGATTCCCCGCTTGATAGTTACCACCACCACCGTATGCCGGGAATTTTATAAATAGCTTTTTAGTTTAAAGCCACAACACGCGTTTTTTAGCTCTCCTTTTAGCGTCCGTACAACGCGCTTAAAGATTAGTTTATTCATAATGTCAATATGTAGATAGATTATAATCCATTTTATTAAAAATCCAATAAATAAGTGAGTTATAAGTCGTTTCCGACTCGAAAAATATAACACCCTTTTTTCACTTTTTTTTTTAATTAATACTGTATAATAAACAAAAAAATGTAGTTGAGGCACTGCTTGCTCTAACCTAAGTTTTTGTTTTCGTTATATCACAAAAATGGTAAAGCCTCGAACTTTAATTCACCAGTTTCACCTCAATAGCGCCAATGCGCAGTAACCTGCGCAAAACAAATTTAATAGCAAATTTTCCCTGAGAATTTTCCCATGTATTTTATGTGAAGTGCAACTACTGCATTTGTAAATAAGTATACTGCGATATGTTAGTTGCGTGACAATTTCATTATAAGTATAATTTGATTACACACAAAATTAATGTTATGGAATTACATCAAAAATGCATCGCTGCCTCCATTCATTCGATCAAAATTAACTATTTCGGTTAAACGGAAAATAAAAAAGGTATACATCCTTAAAAAAGTATGTTATTGTAATAAAAAGTTAAACATCTTGAAAAATGAAATGTAGAGAGTTCAACAAAAAAGTACCTTTTATGTAGAAAACTTAAGAGAAGAATTGCAGACATACGTTATTACCTCGAAATACAAGGTGATTCAAGAACATGGTAGAAGTATAACAGTATTCAAACCCCTGGTACCGCAACACTGCACATGGCAATACTGTTGACGTGTTTTGAACAGACCATAACCTGTAAAAAATTATGATTGTTTTGTATAACCCCCTTAAGTCCTTGCACTCAAGGTTCAGTTTTTCGTCCACAATTTTGCGAAGTACCGAATTTTGAATTACGCGGTTGGTTTGTGACATCACTACTAAACGGGTCCATTATAGCTTACGAACTATTAAGGGTGAGACGAACTTTTGATTCTCACTGTATTTAACCTAACCTAATATACAATGAGGAAACCATAGCAACAATTATCAATCAAATTTGTGATACTCCCAGGGGATTGAACATGTTTTCAAATTCAGTGGTTGAGTCCTTTTTCTATAAGACAATTTTATTCAACATGTCATCCAGCCGTTGTCATTGTAAAATTTTCAGCTGTAATTTTTCAGTCTTCTGTTAACATACCAACTTGTGCACACTGAAGGTATCACTGTTCAAAAGTTAAAGGAGGCCGCACGGACATTTGCTTTTCACTTCATTATTGAGAATTAGAAAAACCATTGTGGATACAAATTAATTCATAATTCGAGTTTATGACCTTCGTTTTCGATTTGTAAATTTTGTTAAAGGAGTTTTTGTCCAAACTGTTAAAATGCTTACCATTTACATAAAAACAAGCGTTACGCGCAGTACTTCAATAGTTTAATAACAAAAATGTACTTTCAAATAAATTCAGTAACCGCCAACAGTTGTTTAAATCACCTACTTCGTGACAAAATTATGTTTATATTTTTAGACATAGAGAAAATGCAAATTGAGTTTTGAAAAAAAATAGTTCAAACAAAGTTGCAAACAATAAAATTTCCAACAACATTATTTTTTTCATAACTTCGATTGTGTAATTGATATTGGTGGAGATATTGTTAAAACAATTAGTGTCACGTGATTGTCGAAGCTTAATAATTACTGATCGGATCAAAAATAGTTTATTTATATATCGTCTGTATAAGTTGGAATTTTGTTTAGTAGTTAAGTATAGTACAACATCTTTGCGCCATTAAAATGTACATTAAATTAAATTAAATACATATTTATTCCTATGGGTATTAGATATTATTATTTATTCACTAAGTATATCACACAATACACACAAATAAATCGCACTTAAATATAAGGAACTTGTATGTGAGAAGTATACACAGGTTATGTATTATTGTTGTCACTACACCAAACTGAAATATCAAGTGATAAGTGTCACGTGATGCTGATGCTAAATACGTTATTTGTACCGGTCCTGTATATATCTTCTTTTTTTCAATATTGACCAAACTGTGGAATGTTAGTTACCAAACTATGGGGATATTTAAGCGAGACAGGCATTTATTTATTTGTTGACGTTAATGTCCTTGAAAGTGTTGGTTCACAGTTCAACTGTACGTTAATTTATTTTTTGGTTTAAAACACGTTAAGTTCCTATTTTATTTGTGAAACTCAAAGGTAATTTCTTGTTTATTTACGAATTTATAATAAACGATACGAGATTCCAAAGTAAAAAAAAATTTTGTCGAGGGCACACTAACAAATTTTGGACCTTATTTAAAAGAATGTAAAGGTGATTTTCGTGTAAAGGACACGATGACACATTCGCTATCAGGGTTCGTCGATCACTTTCGATTGATAAGAAACCATAATTTTTATTTATCTTTTTTTTTGCACATTTGAAGTAACAATTTTTTTCATAGATGACGGCTGTTGGTGATTGTGGGTTTCCTGGTTTAGTTGTTGTATTCCACAACCTCAAAAGAGGCATCGACATAGGATTGATAGGTAAGTAAACTTAATTTGTCAACAATGTATTAACCAATTTTTCATAGGTCTATGATTGGAAATCCGATGAACTTCCAACACACCGCTCACATAGGTAGTAGAGATATAGAAATGCCCAACGATCAGTTAACAGCGTTACAAATGCAAATGCGAAGTAAAGGCGGGTATGAACATTCTTACAAAGTAAAGTGTTAGCTAGTCGGTTGGGAAGAATTCAAGGAATTATGTTGTAGGAACCAGAGTGGTGTCGATAATGCTATTAAATTATTGCACGTATTTATTGATCTTGAATGTTTATAGTAAAAAAATGCAATTTAGTTAATCAATTCGAGCGCTTCCTTTATTTTTAAACTGTAAGTTGTGTAATCATTAAGTTAGATTTTGTTCTAAAGCCAAATATTAATTTTTATTATTCTTAAGTGGCATTTATGTATTATTTTAAGTAATGTGATTACCTACTTCCATAGGGGAAGTATGTATTTATGTGTAATTCGATTCAGGTTGTGCTTTTGATTTAGTGCCAAATCTGTTGTTGTGTGTTATCCTTTGCTATTGTTTTTTGATTATAAAGAATTTGAAAGCAATAAGCCTTCAATGCAGACTGAAAGTAATGTTGTTCTCTGTGGCCCCAACTCTGCCTTTATAATCACCAAAAGACTCGACTTATAAATATATATTTTTGCACATATTTATCGATACATTCGGCACAATTACTAAGAGACTACGAGATTCTTCCTATGTGAAGATTTTGTTACATTGTACTTAATAGGATAGCACAAGTTTGCGGTTTGAAATACTTGTATATTTATTACAAAAGTCGCGTAGCAGTAAGAAGTAAATGTTATAATAGTGTCAACTATTAAATTATGTTACTTGTAGGTTTGTTTATTTATTTCCGATAATCCTATTATTTACTGTATTCATTGATAACAAATGTTGTGAAGTTGAAAAATATTAAACTTATATTGACTTTAAGTACAAAAACGAACGTTAAAGCTAACATAATACTGATATGTTCTGTACTTTACAAAAACATTCACACTCGATACAAAAAAAATGTACGTTCACTTATGTAGCTTCGAATGACGACGTAAATGAGCAATTTGTGAAAATCGTTTGTTACAATACTCGCATAGGAAAGCTTTTTCGCCAGTATGCACGACAAGATGCTGCTTCAATTCTTGTTTTGTGTAAAAAGCTTTTCCACAATGTTCGCACGTGAAATTCTTTTCTCCTGTGTGATGTTTCAAATGGGAATATAAATTACTCGAACTACCAAAACATTTCCCACACATTTTGCATACAAAAGGACGTTCTCCGTTATGTACCTAAAAAACATTAATAAAATCGAATGCTATTGCTAAACGGAATTATGTAAAATGCAGTAGTAAAAATTTCTTATTTATAACAAAAACTGAACTCATTATTTTAAAAAGACAAACGAGGAATACAATTTGAAGTTGTCTTAACTTTAAAATCCATTTATTTTGTTTAGAGAAAATATTTTATAAATTTTAATTTTTATTAAATTTTTACGTAAAAAGAAAAATTTATAAAAAAACTTCAATACAGCATTGAATCTGGATAATCGTACGTAGAAGGCGAAGAAAATTATTGCAATTTGCTATCGTAACATCAAAATTAATTTGTAAAGCAACTTTGTGGACAGATGTACGAAGCAGTTACATGTAAATCGATTCTTCGATTATTATACCCAACCAAGTCTGCTGTAAATTCGCAAGATATTGTACTACAGCAAAAAAACATCAAGAATCACTCGACAGCTGTTTCGTCCTTTCGGGACTCTTCAGGATCGAGAGAACTGGAGTGTAAGTTGACCATTGTATAAATGCGTGGCTTATTACCCACAGGTATCGCATTTCGATATTATTGAATTCTTGTGAGAAATATTTTATCGCCAATCTGCATTAAAAGTTACACTTTATCTAACAATCTGCGACAATAAAGTGGCACTTGAAAAATGAAGCACTTTTATCTGTCGCAAATTTTTATCAACGCACTCAAGTCTGCATGATTAAAAAAACGTCAAAAATAATATCCCTAATAAAAAATACTGAAAGACCGATTTTTACGATTAGCAATAAAATCAGGTCACTTTTAGTTTACTGTTACTCAAATAGTGTGTTTTATTCGGGTCCTGGCCACAATGTCAACCGGTCACAATGTCAAATATGACCATCACGTGCAATTTTGATTTTGACCATAAGTCAAACTTGACCACAACGTCAAACGACTTACGGTCTTATGTACTGTGGTTGGGAATTTGTCGTTAAAGTCGCATTTTACGTTGTGGTCAAATCGAAAGTCTGTCGTTCCGGTTCAGAAAACTATCTTCCATCATCGCGTTGCTTGTGATTAAGGGTGTTTCGATCAAACTTGGAATTTGACGTTATGGTCACGTTTGACATTGTGGTGATCTTTAAAATATGACGTTATGGTCAATGCTGTTAGTCGACGCAATCGATTTATCAAATGAGCGTCGTTTGACGTTGTGGTCAAGTATGACGTTATGGCCAAAATCAAAATTTGACGTAAGGCTACGAGAACTGTCAACAGAATAATCAATTAAAATCGAGAAACAATTTTGCACTTATTAGACAACAATTTTTTTAATTAGCAGCGAGCATTTTTGTTGCTTTGCGTTCGTACCTACTGTTGCAGGGGGCATTCAAAACTCTTCTTTTTTTTTTTTATTTAAAGATAATTATTTATTATAATTTAATTTAAAGATTACCTTCATAGACGTCAATCATAAATTTGAGAAATTTTGGGGTATTGGTGACAGGTGGAAAGGAATAATGAAAAGAAATTGTGTCGTACCGTCTGATTAGCATGTGAATACATTCAAACAATGCAAGAAATAAAAATAAAGACAAGTAGAAGAAATAATAAATGCGCTGAAAGAAGAACGGATAAATTGGAAAAGGAGAACATATTTGATAAAGAAAAGAGCAAGCGACTGAGATAAAGGGTAACAGTAATAATAAAAGCATAAAAATATGGAGGCCTAAAATATTGATAAAATGTGGAATTAGGAGAACATGAGGACGGAATCGAAAAAGCTGGGATAGGCATGTTAATGTGGTTCGATGGGGAAGGGGGAAAACAACAATAAATTAATACATAAGAGATATTGGATTATACACTGTATCCAAGATGAGAATGAACAGCATGGGGATCTTGAAAACGGTAGAAGATACAAGGTTGCTCAAATTGCAAAAATGTTGGGCAATTTAAAGTATATTGACATTGTGTTTGAAAAAGTTTAATAACATTTTTCGTTTTCGAGATTTTACAAAAATCATTTTTTTTTATTTCTATTTTTCGTATTTTGTGCTTATTTTAAAAATATTAAAAATCTAAAAACACTTTTAAAGCTTTAGAAAATCGTGCTTTCAAATCTTTAATCCAACATTGCATCTTGGAGAAACCATCAACAACTTTATTTTTTTATGGTCGCATACAAGAAACACCTTGTATCTGGCAGTGTTTTTTATTACAAATTCAACAATTAATCACACATAATTTGAGCGACCTTGTATCTTTTACTGTTTTCAAAACCCCCATGCTGTTCATTCTGATAGCGAGACATGGTTGCAAGGAAAGAAGGGGCGAAAAAAATAGAAACATAGCTGTATGGTTCGAAGGTTAAGTTTGCGGTGATGAAGGACGGGGTAAAATCGCTAACAAATACCGGAAACAGCGTAAAGCTATAGAAATGCTCGGAAACTGAAGAAAACATAATTATAACGATATGGAGATAAATGTGGATGAAACAAGGAGAGGGAATCATAGTAAATGGAGATAAGATAAGATAAAAATAAATAAGCATTGAAAAACGGAAGCGGAACAGGACATGCATGAAGAATAAAAAACACTATGAACAGAGGCAACTAAAGGGTGTCCCAAAATTAACGCAAGATTTGTATTTGCCGCCATTTATGCAGTAGAGTGTTGGCAACCCTAAAAAAAAACAAATCGACAGCTGACAGTTTAGGGTTAGTAAAAATGGAGCGTTACACGATACAACAACGTGTCTTTACTTTTTTGAAAATGAGGCTGGTCAAGCAGTGACTGTTACTGGTGCTCGATATCGCGACATGATAACTCAGTTCTTTTTGCCGAAATTGGACGATATTGATGTGGCTAATGTGGTTTCAACAAGACGGCGCCACATGCCATACAGCCCGTGGAACGCTTCAATTACTGCAGGTCGTGTACTCTCTCGTTTCGGTGATCAGAATTGGCCCCCTAGAACTAGATCGTGTGATTTAACACCATTAGATTTCTTTTTATGGGGTTATTTAAAATCACAGGTCTATGTCAACAAGCCCACAACCACGCGTGCATTAAAGGAGGAGATTCAACGCTGCATCAACGAAATTCAGCCACATTTATGCAGAATGGTCCTGGAAAATTTCGACAAACGAGTGCGTATGTGTATGGTTAGCCGTGGAGGCCATTTGTCCGATGTGTTATTCCATAAATAATCCCATCCTATGTACTTTATGACTCAATAAAAAACTGACAATCAAAAAGACTAAGAATTGTGTTTTCTATTTAATTCAAATCTTGCGTTAATTTTGGGCGACCCTTTATAAAAAAATAAAATAAAAGTAGAATGACGAAAAGTGGGGTGGGGCGTAGGAGATGAGGAAAAAAAGGATATAATGCCCATAAATTCTGACAAACTATCATTTAAAATTATTTTTACTTATACATGGTGGGTCACGCTCAACGGGACGGAGCTTAGCGGGAAAACGAAAAATGATATGAAAAAGGTTAATTGGCAGGAGTACGTAAGTTAGTGACGGCTACTTTTCTAAAATAGTCAGACATATACAGGATGTTCCAAAAAAGCGTGCTATATCAAAGTTATGTTTTTTAAAATGGAATACCCTGTATTTTATTTTGTTTTTGAACTATACTGAACAAAAATAATGTCATTTATTACGGCTTCCCTATATTCTGTATATTCTTTCATTTTTATCTGAACGACAGGTAATAATTAAACTATTGTCACAGTTTGACAGCAAACTAGTGTTCTGTTTATTTCATAGCTTACTTAATAAAAACGTGTTAACAAATTACCGATTTTTATTGATGTAAAGTAATCCAAATAAAACTGAAATTGGTGGATATTGGTATAGGGAACCTTGTAGTGATTTAAAAGGGAATTGTTTAACCCTTTTATTACAGTAGTAAAATACAGGGTGTCCCATTTAGAATAACGTAGTAATTGTATAAAATATTGTATTGTCATGAAATAGCGGTCACCAACTTACGGACTCATGCCAAATAACTTTTTCATATCATTTTCGTTTTCCCAGTAAGTTCCGTCCCGTTGAGCGTAGCCCACCCTGTATAATGTGAAGTTAGATAATAAAATGTTTTCAAATTTTTGTTAAAAATAATACATCTGAACTTGAAAGGAAAAAATAATGTTTGCTTTATTTTACGAAAAAAATGTCGGAATCAAAAAAGTCGGAGTGAAAGAAGAGGGGGAAAGAAATTGTACGAAATGTTTCGAAGAAGCAAAAAATTGGTTAGATCGCCGAAGAAAGGAAAAGGTAATGAAATAGAAATTAAATCGTGTTGAGATATTTATGTTGAAAGAAATAAGATTAATAAAATCTGGATAAGAAAAAAATTAATGCCGAAATAAAAAAATAACAGTAGAGATAAACAAGATGAAAAATGGGAAAAAAGAATGGATCACTTAGAAAAGAAAAAAAAGTTGGGAGATAAAAGGGCTACAGGGGAATGAAGGAAAAAGAAAGACAAAAAACTGGTGGAAGAGATGTTTAAAAATAAGATGGAGGTGAATAGCGAAATAGAGGAAGCGACAAAAATAAAGAATTCACAAAAACTAGGAAATATTGGGGAGAAAAAAATGACTATTAAAAAGAGAATGTAGAACAATGAAAGGAAAAGCGGAAAGGAGAGGGAAGAAAGAGGGGATAAGCGGGAGGGAAGAGAAATGAAATAAAATAAAAAATATACTGTTTTGAAATATTGAAGGGATAAAAAATAAAGAGGGTAGTTTTTGGAGGTACATATAAAGAGTTTTGACATGGTAGGATTAATAGAACCATGGTTGGAAAAGAAGTACAAATGGAAAATACAATTTTTAAATATAGAGAGGTAAAGGTCCAATGAACAAATTATCCAAAAAACAAACAAGGGGGGACTTTTTGATTAAAGAAAATAATTCGATTTCAAAGTTCAGCTTAACTTCAAATTGTACAAGTCATCGCTGAAAATATGTTTCTTTTTCGGTATTTTTTAGATGAACGTATGTAAAAAAAATTTAAAAAACTGGAGGGATGTTTTTTGATTAAAGGAAAATTCTGAAAGTTCATCAAGATATTAAATACTGTGAAATAGGATTTTGACATTGTCGTTTGGGTGCCGTTTTGGCACCAGTTATTTGAATCCTTTTAGTTTGTCGAAAAAATGGTACATTTGATTTTTAATATTTCACTAGTGGAATAAAATAATTTCATTATTCTTAACAAAATTCATGAAGCAAAATAGCTTATCACGTTTTGATTAACGAATGTGCACGTGAATAGCCATATTCACACGAAGAATATGATTGCAAAACGAACTAAAACAGCAACACATATAAAATTATGCATATTTAGTGTAGTGTAAAGCAGTCTTTTTTAAAGTCCTTTCAGAGGAACATGCAAGGCAGGCGGGACATATTTAGGCGTACAAATAGCAAAAGATGCAAGAGAGGAGGAAGAGTTGAAAATAACACTAATGAAAGCAGACAAGGCAGCAGGGGCATTAAGTCGTATTATAAACTCCAAGCTAGTATCACGAAAAAAATTCAATTGTACAAAACGGTTCTAAGACCAACAGTCAGTTACGGGTGCGAAACATGGAAATTTGGGACACTTAGAGAAACAAAAATACTAGTTTTGGAGCAG
The DNA here is from genome assembly GCA_030710515.1 of Abscondita cerata. Lineage (NCBI taxonomy): Eukaryota > Metazoa > Arthropoda > Insecta > Coleoptera > Lampyridae > Abscondita > Abscondita cerata. The sequence continues at coordinate 133,325 of JALBCR010001702.1, read as the reverse complement.
CTGCAGACAGAAAGGGATGAAGAAAGATAATCACAGCGATGGGCCGCTATATATATATATATATATATATATATTAGCAACTTTGCCGACAGGTATGTAAAGCAGTTACATAGTCGATTCTTTAATAACTGCTTTACATACCTGTCGGCAAAGTTGCTAACATTTTCGTACGTGAACGCTTTCACGAGTCGGCACTAGATGTCGAAAAACTTATCATTTATATATATATATATATATATATATATATATATATATATATATATATATATATATATATATATATATGTATATATATATATATTAGCAACTTTGCCGACAGGTATGTAAAGCAGTTACATAGTCGATTCTTTAATAATTATAGCCAACCTAACAGTTGGCTAGTATAAAATTTCGAAACGCCTGCAGTAAAGTACGCAAGAGGTTGTACAATAGCAAACAAGCACTGAGAATCACCCGACAGCTGTTTCGTCCTTTTGGGACTCATCGGGAGTGAGAGAACTCGAGTGTAAGTTCACTATTGTACAAACGCGCGCTGTCGACTATATGCCCTACTAGAGGGATCACAATATTTAAATGCTTTACATACCTGTCGGCAAAGTTGCTAACATTTTCGTACGTGAACGCTTTCACGAGTCGACACTAGATGTCGAAAAACTTATCATTTATATATATATATATATTCGTTACTTTGGCATATGCTAATATAATTTTGACTTATGTAGCTCATCTAATGTGGTTAACACGCCATTTACAAATATACAGGGTTACCCCATTAGTGCGAGGAAGGTGGATATCTCGGAAAATACTGGGATTAGAAAAAACTTTGGCAATGAAAGTTGTGCAAATCAATGAGCTGCACATTTTAAAATTATTTTCGCTTATACAGGGTGTTTCATAAAAGTGCGACATATCATAGTTATGTTATTTTTTAAATGGAACCACATTTTTATTACAAATTTGGATTCCTTAGGAAATTCTAATGCGACTTTATGCATTATACATAGTGTCTATAATGAAGGGTTTTCGCATTATTTTACTTTTTTCGGAAAAATTGACTTTTCGAAAAAATTAAATAACTCAATTATCCTGGAATTTATCCAACTGCGATTTTGCAGCTTTAATATGCATTACCTGTGCCAACTACAGCTGGTTGTTCACCTTTCCAACCTCGCTTGGTTGTAAGTAATCAGTTATTTAAATTGAACTCCGTAAATTCATGGATAACTTGATTTTTTCAAATGGCACCACGTAATTTTTTATGTGCCGTTGAACGTAGAATCTCATAAGGTTTCTAATAATAAGATGGTAGATATCTAACTCTTACTCAAAAATCCGTAAGAGTTAGATACCTACAACCTTATCATCAGAATGCTTATGAAATTCCACGTTCAACGGCACATAAAAAATTATCCATGAATTTAGGGAGTTTAATTTGAATAATTGATTACTCAAAACTTAGCAAGGTTAGAAAGGTGAACAACTAGCTTTAGTTAGCACATGTAATGCATTAAAGCTACGAAATCGCAGTTGGATAGATTCCAGGATAACTGAATTATTTAATTTTTTCGAAACCCTTCATTTTAGACACTATGTATAATGTATAAAGTCACATTAGAATTTCCCAAGAAATCCAAATTTGTAATAAAAAATGGGTAGTTCCATTTGAAAAAACATAACTTTGGTACATCGCACTTTTATGGAACACCCTGTATAAACGAAAATATTTTTAAAATGTGCAGTTTATTGATTTGCAGAACTTTCATTGCGAAAGTTTTTTTCCAACCCCAGTATTTTCTGAGATATCCACCTTCCTCGCACTAATGAGCCACCCTGTATATCATTTATAGTACTTTTTGCTTAAAATAGAAAAATAAAAAGCCGCGAACACCAAACTCAATCACCCCGTATGGTAATATATTGAAGATCATTAGTCGAAGGATCTTTTTGGAGTCAATTTGGAACCACCCATTACTTAAAGTGCTTTCTTATTTAACGACTCTGAGCATTATATAAATATAGACCAAAGAGTAAATAGAAAATTTTTAGTAAAACCTTTCAGTCCAAAATATATTCGTTCACAAGTTTGTTTAATTAAAAGAAAATACTTTCAACATAATACTATATTAAATTATGACTGTACATACTGCATTTTATTAAGTTTATCAACAAATACATACCATGGTGTGTTTATGCAACTCTTGCCTCGTAGAAAACGCCTTGGGACATAATGAGCACGAATGAGGTTTTTCACCAGTGTGCGTCCTCATGTGCGTCGTCAAATGTCCTGAATTTACAAATCTCTTTTCACAGAGATGACAATGGTATGGTTTCTCGCCTGTATGTATCCTTATGTGTTGCGTTAAATATTCCCTTCTGTTAAACGTTTTACCGCAAGTATCACATTGATGTATTTTTAGTTCTTTTTATCGAACTTTTGTTTTTTTAACTTTTTAACTTTACATTGTTTTTTATCACTTTCACATTTACCGACTTCTTCGTTGATCTACAATTAGCACCCATAAATTTAAGTGTGATTGTATCGGAAACTAACATACATTACAGATGGTGTCCGATGTGATATCGAAAGTATTTGTCGCAATATGTTGTTCCTGTTTTAGTAAGCAGATATTCTGATCGTGTTTTATACCAAAATTAAAGCTATCGAATTCTTGAGCAATTTGCAGGGGTTGAGTGTTGTTGAAATAGAATTGTCTAAGTTTCGCGTCCGAGTTTTCGCATTGTATTTTGAATTGCCACGCTACATTTAATTTAGCCAAACACTTATTACATATTGTGTTCGGTAAGCCATCGCCGTCGAGAACCTAATAACAAATTAGTATTTTTAAAAAATAACATTGTTTTTATTACCTGGACAGCACAACAAGCCATTATCATGCTGGACAAATCGTTGGGCAAGTGACTCTGTTTAGGCTCGAATATGTTGCACATTTTTTGTTTGGTTGATTTTTTTCAAGACATAATCTACAAACGGTATTTAAGCTAATATCACAATAATAATTTACAAATTCTTGAGAAAGCGATTTCGAATCGTCGTTCATTATTCTCTAGTTTCTGTTTTGTTTTATAAGAACAAATTTCCATCCGTTCAAAACGTTCCCAAAATTTAAAAACAGATCCGTATTATAGGTAACATCGTAACAATGTTTTTAACAAATCAGTTTTTGTAGTCAATTATTAAGTGTACAACTAAGTTTTAGCTGTTTTTTTGATGAAAATGCAACTTTATTTGAAAAAATATGTTTACAAATGAATCATTCAAATATTGCCCATCGCCCGGAAATGACGGTTATTTGACACAAAATCAGACATTTTCACACAACCAAAAGTATATGACGCAAAAACAAAATCACTAATTATAAATTGATTTTGGATTTTACAGCTGTTGTAAAATTTTTTGTAAATTGTTTGTCACTGAAGTATGTTACATACTCATTTTAAATAAATGTTGTGTTTTTAATTCGTTTCAAAATTTTTAATTAATTAATTTAAGACAGACATTAACTGAAGAAGCTATGGCGAAACGTCTTAATTAAAACAATTAAAAAAATTAATAGCTGTTTTGTTTTCAAACAAACTGCGTCACTGAAAAACAAAATCACTAATGTGTCAAAGCGGTTTGTTTACCATGTCTAAACTTGGTTGGTGACGTTTTGGTTATTATGTCACAATTACTACCAGAGCCATCTCTTGAAAAACAGCGAGAATTTAGTTGCCACCTAATACCACAGAATAATAATACTTCGTTGAGCAGAAGTTTCACTGTGTGTCGGAACGTTTGAAATCGGTGATCCTACGGAAATCGCGCCCAAAAATATTATTCATGACTTGAGCGGAGCGGTTATAAAAAGCTTATTATTTCTTAGCAATGGCATATCGATATCCCACATAATCGAAAAATTTACTTTAGCTACACCTTGGCTACCGCGTGGGTAAACCGCGAACGCTACTGAAGAAAAAAATTTACGCTCAGTGAAATTTTTGTATAAACGCAGTTATCGAAGCAATTTAATGCAACGAATAAATAGTAAATATTTATGCAGGAAACTTGACAATAGATACAAAACATGAAAAAATGAATGCAATTCAATAATTACTTTTAAAACAAAAAACAAACAAACATCAAAACTATCAACATCACACATAGCATACATTTACTAACGGGGGTTTAAATAAAAAAATGGGCTGTGCAGGCAGCGGAATGAAATTGTTTTAATTTTTTTGCAGTGTGTCCAAGATAAGAATGAACAGCGTGGGGATCTTGAAAACAGTAGAAGATACAAGATTGCTCAAATTGCAAAAAAAGTTGGACAATTTTTTAAAAACAGAAATTTGCTTATGAATTATGATGATAACAGTCCATTAGGATTTTCTGAATTATTCAAGCTTATATAAGAATCAATGAAGTGTAACGATGCGTGACACGCAGATAGTACATATAAGCTTCCTATTGTTTTTATTTTTAGTATCGGTTCGCTGATGATGATAGCTTAGCTATTGAAACACGTGTACGAGTAATGTTTTTGGTGTTTTCCCGTTTGTTAGTTTAGAGTATATTTACATGGCGTTTGAAAAAGTTTAATAATATATTTCGTTTTCGAGATTTTACAAAAAAATCAATTTTTTGGATTTTTATTTTTCGTATTTTTTGTGCTTATTTTTAAAAATATTAAAAAATCTTCATTGACACTGTTAGAGCTTTAGAAAATAGCGCTTTCAAATTTTTAATCCAACATTTCATCTCGGAGAAACCTCAACAACTTTATGACCGCATACAAAAAACACATTGAATATCGTAATGTTTTTTATTACAAATGCAACAGTGTATCACACATAATTGTTTAGAACTTAATTTTGTAAGAAATAGTTTAAATTGCCCAACTTTTTTGCAATTTGTGAGACCTTGTATCTTTTACCGTTTTTAAGATCCCCATGTTGTTCATTCTTATCTTGGACACATTATATATGAAAATAATTTGTAGAGGCCGCGCGCTGTAAGAACTACTGTAATTGGTTTTTTAAGTACCTAATAGACAAGCAACGTACACCTTTGTTTTGAAGTCGCCACGATAGAAAGAGAGGTGCAAAGACGGAGCTATCACTGTCACGTTACGCGTGAATCAAAAATATCAAAAACTACTTCAATTCAGCATATGAAAATATTAAATTCATACTCAGGCCTGTCACTGTTAACCTAAAATACAAGTCAACTGTCACTGTTAACCTATAAAATATACATGACACATCTTATATGTACCGGGTGACCCAATAAGACTGTTCCTCGGCCATATCTCGGGAACCGTTCGTCGTATGACTTTGGTGTAAAAAAAATATTAAGTAAATCGGCCATGAAGAATCGCAGACAAATATTTTCAAGTTTTAAAAATGACCACCAGAGAGCGTAACTACCATCTTAAAATTTTAAATTGCATTTTCTATAAATTTCGCATAATAAACAAAAAAAAATTTTCACATTTGTAAAGAGAACCAGTTTATCATTTTAGTAAAAACAAAAGTTGAGTTACTTCAAAGACAAAGATGGCGGGGGGTGTTCAATTGTTTTTGCAATAACCTGCTTTAACTTCTTAACGGTTGGACCGATTTTAACAAATTTGGTATCGTTGAAAAGAGCATTCCTTAAGCAATAAGAATGTTAATTTAATTGAATCCTTCTCCGCCAGGGGGCTAGTTTTGCACCATGACATAAATTTAAAAAAAAAATCAAAAAAATCTAATGGAATGATATGACTTTTTCTTTATGATAAAGTAGCCAAATAACATCCAAATAGGCCAGTAAAAACAATTTTTCAAAATCTCGTTCCTAACCTCAAATATTGGGAAAATGAGATAATGGATGTTTGAAGATCGAGGACCGCGCGGTAAATTTTCTAAAACTATAAAAAATTTAGCACAAAATGAATAAGATGTTAAAGAGACAATTGTGAGTCTAAATAGAATTCATTTAAGTATTATTTAAAAAAAAATATATCATCATCAGAACATTCATGTTGCACCAAAAGAACTAAACGCATTTTGAACTTATTGTCACTTTAATATTACTCTCGTAATTCTAACCTTTAATTTAAAAGTAAGCCTAAAAACCTAAATAGGTATACTATATCCAAATTCGAATATGTTAGGCCATATATTTTGGAACCATTTACAAAGATTTTAGTAGGTGTAATATAGTGACTTTACGGAATTCTTTTTATGAAATGGTCTGTGGTTCTAAAAAGAACCGTTTTTAATAAAACCTATAAAAGGAAAAAAAAGGGATATAATGACGACCTAGGTGTTCAAAATAGCCTCCGTTATTTTGGATGCACATCTGAAGACGCTGATGTGTTGAAAGAACAGCATTATCAATTTCAGCTCTTGGGATGTTCAAGATGGCATTCCTGATTCTTGCAATCATATCCTCGGGGGAAGTTGGGCTTGTTGCTAAAACTATATCCTTAATTCTTCCCCATAGATAAAAATCAAGGCAGGTTAAATCGGGAGACCTTGAAATATTTAATAAGCTTTAATATGTGCGCAACTATAAACAGAATCATTCCAAAATGCAACATCCAAAGATTCTTGTGTTAAATACTGAAGCAATTTTACGGCGAATAACATTACAAAAACTTGCCTTGGAGGCCAAGGGAACAGTCTTCCTCTTCCGATCCAACGGTCATGAAAGGTGGCATCTAAATACTGGCGAACAGCAAAAGCATAATGGACGGGACAACCACAATGCTGGAAAAACATATTTTGGCGGACATCCAGCGGAATATCATCCATTAAAATTGGAAGAACATTTTCTAAAAAATGTAGGAATGTTCAACCAATTATTTATTATCCCACACCAAACATTTACACTATATCTCCCTTGATGCTGGACTTCTCCAAATCAGCGCGGATTATTTCGGGCCCAAAAGTGCGCATTATGTAAGTTCAATTGCCCATTACTACCGAAAATGGTTTCGTCAGTTCACAACACATTTGACAAAAATTGAGGATTTTCTGCTACCATGTTTAAAAATAGATTAGACTTTATAAAAAGAGGTATACCTCTTACATAGCTCTGGGAAAAGTCTCGAGAAATTTCTGAAGTACTAATTTGGGGATTGATTTCTATAGATGCCAGGATATTAATAACATTTTGATCGTTATTTTGCCTATTTCTCCGATTCATGACAGGTCTACGGATGCTACCCGTTGTTAACAGGCGCTGGGCTAAACGCACAAACACGCGGCGATGGTATCGCGGTTGATTCGGATAGAGCAAATAGAAGGTGCGAGGAGCAATAATCCCATTTTGAAAACATTCAAAATAGATCGCCAGCATATTAAATGCTTCTTGGTTAGAAATCGGCATTTTAAAAAAGATTACAAATACAAAAAAACTGCACTTTCTGAATGTAAACACAACAAAATAATTTACAAAATTACGACTGTCATTTTATAATGCATCGTATTCCATTTGTTTAATTTTCCAAGGCCTAAAGTGTAGGGTGCTTTTACTTTACTTTAAAACCAAGCAAAGATTTACTTATTGTTTATTTATTCATTATTGCGATTAAAAAGTTATACCTTATACTTTTTAATTTTCAAATATATTATATTTTTTTGGCAAAGATAAACTGAACTACCTACCTATCTTTCTTTTATCCAAGACCACACACCATATTGCAAAAAAACAGCTTAAAACTTTACGCAAAGTACTAGATTTGGGGCATCAAATTTTACAAAGAATCTTTGTAAATGGTTCCAAAAAACATATTCGAATTCGGATATAATATACCTATTTAGGTTTTTAAGCTTACTTTTTAAATTAAAGGTTAGAATTACGAGAGTAATATTAAAGTGACAATAAGTTCAAAATGCGTTTAGTCCCTTTGGAGCAACATGAATGTTCTGATGATATATTTTTTTTAAATAATACCTAAATGAATTCTATTTAGACTCACAATTGTCTCTTTAACATCTTATTCATTTTGTGCTAAATTTTTAATAGTTTTAGAAAATTTACCGCGCAGTCCTCGATCTTCAAACATCCATTATTCTCATTTTCCCAATATTTGAGGTTAGGAACAAGATTTTGAAAAATGGTTTTCACTGGCCTATTTGAATGTTATTTGGCTACTTTATCATAAAGAAAAAGTCATATCATTCCATTTGATTTTTTTTTAAATTTGGGCCATGGCGGAGAAGGATTTAACTAAATTAACTATATTGCTTAAAGAATGCTCTTTTCAACGATACCAAATTTGTTAAAATCGGTCAAACCGTTAAGAAGTTAAAGCAGGTCAATTGTTTTTGAAATAACTGAACTTTTGTTTTTACGAAAATGATAGATAAACTGGTTCTCTTTACAAATGTGAAAAAAATTTTTGTTTATTATGCGAAATTTATAGAAAATGCAATTTAAAAATTTAAGATGGCAGTTACGCCCTCTGGTGGTCATTTTTAAAACTTGAAAATATTTTCCTGCGATTCTTCGTGGCCGATTTACCTAATATTTTTTACACCAAAGTCATACGACGAAAGGTTCCCGAGATATGGCCGAGGAACAGTCTTATTGGGTCACCCGGTACATCTTCTACTAACAAATTTCCACTCGTCACATATTTTAGTGTCGTCCTTCAGTCTCTTTCTAGCATTCCGGCTTCAATTTTCGGTATAAAGCGAATGTCCCAGATAGCATGTAACCTTATGACAACGTTGCCATTCGCTTGTTTGACGATTGTCACGACAACGAAAAGAACCAAATCCTTGTAACAAGCTTGTCGTCTGCTTAATAAAGCTAATGCTGACGAATAACCTTGTAGCAATCTTTCCAAAAGGTGCCAGTAGTTTGTTTTAGTAGTATTACACTGTGGTAGTACACACAAGCTTGTATTTTTTTTCCAGGTACGCACAGACGCACTTACGCAGACCCCTTTAAGGTTTAAGCGGATTTTGGTTTAAGTTATACTGTTAGATTTGCACGTGATTATATATATTATTCTTTTATTCTTACAATACAGTGGAAAACAGTAATTTTGTGATTATTACAGCTTTCACGCACATGCTTGTAGCAAGCTTTTCACAAGTTTATGCCATTGGTATTGACAACCTTAAATCAACCGTTATGAACAAGCTTGCTGCATCAGGCTTCAGTTGTAAGGTTTTTGTACAACCTTGCCATGTGTCAACTAGGAACCTTGACACACGCTTTCCATAAGCTTACAACATTTACATCAACAAGCCTATGACAACCTTTGCAGGGTTTATAGACAAGCTTGGAGCAGGCTTTGTTATAACCTTAAATTGCTATTTGGGGTAGCGTTACTCGTCTAGGAACTCATATCTAGTCTGAGAAAAAACGGTAAGAATAGCTCTAAAAAAAACTAGTAAAACTACTTGTGTATGAATACCTATATAATAGAACAACTCAATGATTGAACACTCATTGACTGCGATAGGTTGACCTAAGTAAATTAATTTTCGTTGGTACCCAGAATCTCATCCTTGACGTAAGTAGTTCTTAAAGCGCACAGCTTCTACTTCAAAATAACGAGTGGAACTCTTCATTATAACTTATAAATTGACAGATACAAAAGTTTTCTTACTAAACTTTATATCAACCGACTAATTAGGTGCTTTCTTTTAAGCTCAGACAAATAAATAATTGTCTGAGCTTTTAAGCAACTGAATTGAGCAACTCTTATAGATTTGAGTATCTCACCTCAACTGAATAACTAATAATCTGAATTCCCGACATTACTGAATCCGAACTAAACCTTACTTCAACATAACTACCAGCTTTCCTGGGCTTGCATTCGCTTGTTTTTTACGTATCCATATAGATGGATAGCGACGCCTTTGTGGCGGCAGAGTTGCAATGGAAAGAGTAAATCCACGGCGATTCGTATATCCTTTATTGTAGACGAAACTTACATTGTAAATTACATGAGGTGCTTGCGTGATTAGGTGCCGGATGCGTTCAGTCGAACTCGGAGTTTGATAGTGGACGTTGCACGAGACACTGGGTTGATTTGTCTTAACTCAATTGCTGTCTCAATTCTCGATACTGCCTCTGTTTGCCGTTCTCGTTTATTTATGCCGCGTTGACTAGGTCTGTTTTAATCAGCAAGGTTGCTTGCAGATGCTTCCTGTACGATCAGCGAATTCCTATTCGTGTAGATGGAATGCTTGGTGTCACATTTGTTCGTTTATATTCTGCATGCTTCGTAAATATGTACTTCCTGATGCTGATGACAACCCCCGGGATGACTCCGATGTGATAAATCGATCGCACAGGAATGAAATAAGGGTAGAAAATAATCAAATTTTGTTAAAAAAAATTACCCAACGTCAAAAAAAAATTCCAAGGCCTACTCAGCCCAGTTTTTTATTTGAACATCTGTTGTGTTTACATGAATTATAAATACCGGTGTTTAGGAATGCGAATTTCGAAATGCAAACTAACGATGATACGATAATTAGGAGTTTACATATTGAGAATTTACTATTTTCAATATGGTGACGATCTAATATTACAGCCGAATTTGCATTTTTTTTTCTTGAAATTCGGCTTGCGAAGTTGCGTTTTAATGCACATTAACTGTTGCGCCAAACACCGTAAGAAACTAAATCGATATTTGACATTCGTATTAAATTAATGCGTATTATCAGTACAAATGCAAATTAAGAAACGTTAGTATTTATGTTTTAATTCGTATTTCAAATTTTGTATTCCTAAAGAACACTAGTGATTCATGTAAACTTAGTATACATTTCAGATACTTTATCTTGCCGACATCTCAAATATATCTCCATAAGACGATTTTTTAGGCTTTTATTCGGTCCATTTCTGGACATAGGCCTCCCTCATTTGCTCCCAGCTATCACTGTTCTATGCCTTATCCACGACCGTTTGTTTTCGAATTCGCCATTATTCGTATGAGGAGTTTTAGCCATGAAACGCCACGCTGGTTGGCGAGTGGTCGGGAATGTAGGAAGGATTATGGTATTAGCAGTGGTGGCTTGTCCATATGGTCATTTGGTCAATGACCTCCCAAAAATTTTGACAATATATAATAAAATATTCATTATTACGTGTTTTATTAAAATAGGTAATTAAGTCGCAAGTACAATAACTTAAAATTTATCGGCCGTCGTTCGTAATTCATCCTCTTCAACCTTGGGCTGGCGGTGCGAATATTCCTCATTGAATTAGATCTACCTGAAAAAACTCGAAAAACGTGCAGCACCCGAATAAACGCGAACGTCCGAAACAATAATCTACTTTGGGTCATGAGCCGGATCCCGCAGTTTATGTTCACTTCGTATAGGGTGTACAACTGCGCTCGATTTTTGATTCGATTTTCGCGTGTTTTAAATCAATTTAAGAATTTATATTGATATGTTTTACTGTTGTTGTGTTGTTTTGTAAAAATACTATTTTTGATTCGCGTGTGCATGCGCTATAATAGAAAATGTCGGTAGTGCAGAAAATTAAACAACTAAAAAGTGCTAACAAACTTAATTTTACAAAATTAGTTGAGTTCAAGGCAAATGGTCGTCCTTTGCCAGAACTAAGTTTACGACAGACTAGCAAAGACAAAAATAAAGATGTTCATCGAAATTTTCGCAAGGTAATGTACGATTTAGCTAACTGGATATGTGGTTGTGAAGTATCAAATGTATTTTACTGTTTTGTTTGTTTATTATTTTCTAAAGACTCGTCAGACTCGCTATAGTTCAAATCCGGTGTCAGAGATTTAAAACATTTAAAAGAGGAAATAAAAAAACATGTTTCGTCTGCAGAACACATGAAACGCTCGGTAAATTTTGCAACCGTAGGAAATTTTGATATTCGTACACAGCTAGACAATGCTTATAGAAAATCCCTTAGAGATTTTAATGAGAATGTTTCGAAAAATCGCTATATTTTGAACAAAATTGTAGATTGTATAAAATTTTGCGGTGCATTTGAGTTATTTATATTTTTTTAAGTATGCCTATTTTTTAAATTAATTTTTGACCTCCCAGTATGATTGACCACGATTAGGGAAGGATTTATAGGTTAAGACATGATTCCTCTCTAATGGGGAGTGAGAGGGAACCAAGACTCACGTGGGCAGGGTCGTATACCTAAAATAGACCTAACTCCGTCGGGATTACGAAATAGTATCTACCCGCTCCCATAAGACGTACCTGGTATACAGGGTGATTTTTGTTGATGCTTTTTTTAAACTGTGTATAAAACTACTTACAATAACCAACTTTTTCAAATAACAACTTTTAATTAACTCAAAAATATAAAAGATATTTCGTTTGTTTTTAAACTAACGCTTTCATGGCAACCCCACAGAAAAAATCGCATTGTGTAAGGTCTGGTGAGCGAGGTGGCCAAGTAACTGGCCCATTTCGACCAATCCACCTGTTTGGAAAAGTATAATACTACACTAGATTGCTTACGAAATATCTCTTCTGGTTTTGAGTTAATTAATAAATTTTATTTGAAAAAATTGTTTATTTTAAGAAGTTCTATACAGTTTAAAAAATATATCACCCTGTATATTTGACATATAATTATTTTTTAATGTGTTTTGTCGCTGTATAAAAAGTTGACAACAACTTCTGTTTTGAATTTAGTCTAGGACCTCTTCCTGGTGAGGATGAAAGAACAAAACAACTCAAATATTTCTCTATGTGACAGCTCGACAGAAACCTAACCTCTTCTGCTCTGTAATTTACACTGTTTGATAGTGCGCCTAGTTTCTAAGTGGTTAGGCGGTTGTCTAAAATTCAGGAATAAACACCTACTCCGTGTTGACAAACGAGAACGGTTTAATATGCACACAGAAATGTTGTAATTATTACTTTTTTCATTATTGTTACTAAAAATTAAAAATATTAATTGTGGTTATTCAGAAAAAGATCAGGGTGCGTCAGATAAACCATCAATTAGAACTATCTTGAGAACCAGTAGCATCAAAAATTTGAAAATTTGCTACTGTGCTTACAAGATTAAGGGTTAAAATATTTTCAAAATTGCGACTCTTCCGGTTATAAAGGAAGTAGATGTGAACTTCCTTATTTCAAATGGGAAACCCTGTATATTATTACATTTTCAGATTCTGTATAAAATTATCAATATACTTTTTGTGAATAACATTATAGACTTAAATCCAACAGTTCTTCAGATATTTAAATTTTTATGTCAAAATTTAAGTTTTCGGACCAGAAAATAATGTTTCTTTTTCTTATATACAACACATAATTATTTGTTTTGAATTTTTTTCCCGTAGAAGAAGGTGTACTATATAATAGCACGTGAATGAAATAATTGAATTTATTTGATACAGTGTTCGAAAAAGATGGTACAAAATTCAATATAAAAAAACGGCTGAAACTTGCGTATTTCAAATGGAAATTTTTATTACTGGAGCTAATTTATCATTAAGAAATAAGAAAATATTGTGTGAGGTTGTTTATTCCAAAACTAAAAATCTTTATTTTTCTAAATGTTGGCCACAACAAAATATATTGCATTTAAATCAAGACGTAAATTTACAAAAATTAACAAAGTTTATACGGGAATAAATTAATGAAATAGTGAAAAATAAAATTGATCTCGCAATTGCTAATTGTTATCTAATTAAATGTTATTTGCGTAACGCTCATACAAAATTCTTAACCTTGCAAGTCTTACATTAATAAGTTAAATATAGGCACAAAATGTCTATTCAATGAATTAAAAGTGCACTGAGAGTTAATATGGATATAATTACGAAAATACTTCGCCAGTTTATAATTTAATTTTATATCATGAGATTCAAGGCACTTTTTAAATTCGGTATTGTTCACATATTTCCTTAAATAAAAACATAAATTCCTGAAAGTCTCGGCTGGCTGTGAATCCAGGCAGAACGACGATGGAAACGAAGACGAGAAGTCGGAGATCACAATAATTCTTTTTAATAACGCGAGAACCCGGTACGTCGTTATAATAAGTTCTTTTGAATAGTTCCTACTAATAGAAATTTAAGTTTATGGTACAGAAATTTTAAATACTCAACATCGCGAAACTGGGTAAAAACTTCAAGTTCCTAGTAAACTTCGAAGGTTACATTTTTCGGCCGTATGAAGTAATACTAATAATCGCAAACTTACGAAACGGGGAAAAACACCACTAATTTCAAACTCAAAATTTTATTTATTCCCGGTACCCATATGTGCGTTACGCACGCAACTAAAATCAGCAAGAGCTAATCGGCGCCTAACTGAAAACGGCAATTGGGGCATTCTTATCATTATGTACCGTCCACAAAACTTTATAGAAGATGTAATTTCGAACTATATTAAGAAAATTACAATGATATAGCAAACATTTGTTTTATTTCAAAGTAAAGTCGATGAACTATTATGAACGTATTCAATACGTGTATGTAGTTTTACAAATAAATTACTGTGTAGTCTTTTTACAATTTAAAAAAAAAATTCAAAAACTTTTCTTGGCCACCAAAATATGCAACTACTCTATTAACTCCCAATTCCTTTGATGCCTTGAAAAAGACCAACCAGACTGATCGAAACGTCAGCGAAAAAAAAAGAACTTGGAAGTATTGTTGAAAATCCTACTCCTACAACAGTATAGGGAAACCAATTAAAATCAAATCAAACAACTTAGAACCTTTTATGGGGAATTGCTCAGCGTACAAACACATTAACATAAATCTGATCCATTAAAAATAACCATAGGCACATATTCAGTTTTTCTGATAAAAAGCTTATACAATTTTTCTATGAAAAAATCTAAATTTGCGAAAAAATGGCATTTCCACTCTTCAATTAGCCGATATATGCCAGTCGCGGCTAACGCATGAAGTATGACGTAAGCATGGAGTACGCCGCGACCCTAATAGTTTGCACATATTGTGACCATCCAACGACGCTTTTAGTATAAGTGTTATCAATTCTTCCAGAACTTTTTGACGCACTGAGATAATCCTGCAACTTTCACCAACAATGCAGGTCAAAAAAATATTTGAATAATTAAAAAAAGAGGTCATTTCATTAAATAAGACATATTTATTACAGATCATTCAGTTACATTTCTTAATATAATTTCATATTCATTTATTTATATATTTATAGATACGAGATTCATTTCAATCAGCCTGTGAAAACTGCATCTGCTATGAACCTCATATTATATTCACATATACAATATTGGCAAAACAATAAACAAATAAAACAAAAAATACTGCTTAGATCAGCTCACAAAGATTAGTTTCACGCACGCACTCCTCTCATAGTCTCAACCTATATAGAGAATTGCTTTTGTCTGCTCTTGTGCAATTACCTAACGACGAGACATTTTTTGTTTCAAACGTCCCTTACTTGTTAGGACTTGACAGTTGGCTTGTATATCATCGGTATATTTACTACATCTACTATTACTTAATAAGAAACAACAACATTTTCAGTACAAAAGTGATGAGAGCTGTAAGATGATAATCGAAGTGAAGCAAATACGTTTAAACAATGGAATATGTATGTACTACGTGATTAAAGTAAATTTGAAGCCAACACACGAGGAGAAATTTTTTTACAAAAACAAACACGCAATTAATTAATGGCAGGAAGGACGCGAACAGATTTCTACCGATAATACACCGATAAAACACAACCTGTCAAATTTACAGATATAAATATGTATGTATAATTTATTAACAAATATAACATTCAGTAAACTTTGTTAATGGAAAAACGCCACCGACGAATGAGTTGCGCTTTTCCACTTATATAGACTAGCGGGCACATATATATTAATTATTAATAATCAGTTTCGACTAAACTAATAAAAGCATGACGTCTGTGGGAGTGATGATTCCGCCTAAGTAAGTTCATAAGACAAGGCAAAATAATTGTTAGCTCGAGAAAGCAATTTTATAGAAATTTGTATAAATAATAAAAGTTTTCACAAACTTCAGAGCACCAAAGAGGCTTCCAACTTAGCTAATCCTTATTTTATGAACTTTGCCTAACACTCAGCTAGATTTACACTCTTCAATTGTGCTTCTACGTATGATTGTAAAAATAAAAAGTCTCCATCGCTTAAGACTACTTCGCTATAATCGTCAAATCTTGGACAGACAGATAAGACAAAATAATGGAAAGCTTTTTGTGCAGAAACGTAAGTTAACAATATATTGCACTAACTTGCAAACGAGCTATCAGATCGCTTGCAACGACAAATGCTATATTTGCGTAAAATTAAAAATACACAAACTCGAGATAAAATATAAAAAGATAAACTTATAACAGATAAAATTGACACGATAAAATTTAAAAATGCCCAACAATTTCATACCTAATTAACGTGCGATACCAATTACCTTTAACACGATTCTTTCCACAACCAAACCAGCCCTCGTAGTAAATAGGCATGCATCATGACCAGTTCATCTAGATGTAAAATGCAAAAGAAACAGTGTATTTGATAAGAGGCGGCGAAATGTGATGTTTACATTTTTTTTAATACGTTGTACTAATCACTATGAGAAAAGAATTTATCAAATACACTTAATAACACAGAAATGCTTTGTTCGACCAACTGTTACAGTATGGTATAGTTTTTTGTTTAAAATCAGTAAATAAAGCCGACGTGTTAGTAAAAAAAGCGTTGGAGACAAAGCGGCTACTAGATGAAGTGGGCGGTTATAACAGTTCATATTGGCGCAGATGCATACGCTGAATTATGTCCCTGCAGTCGTTGAACACTCGCTTGATATTTTCCGTATCTACAGCACACGTGAAATGCGGGTAACAGTAATGCTTCCCTTCGCCCGAGGCCGTACTAATACGCTGTAACAAAGTTTTTAGAATTAACTACTATAGGTACTTCAAAATTTGAATCGAAAATCCACCGTCGAGGTTAGATCAGTTCTAGGTTTCTTTCTTTTCAAATATTGTAATTTTTATATTCCCTCCAAAGTCATCAGTAAAAAGTTATAGCACTTTCAATGTCCCATGTTAAACCTATGGGAAAATTTATTTTTAACTCGCATTGATACCCGGCGTTGCCCATGTTACGCAGACCGTGTAGGCCTACTTTTACTTGTAATTCTCCTCAGAGATGTCAGGGAGAGATGAGACCTAGCCTATGTTACTCCCCGTAAAATTTTGGTCATGTAAGTCAATTTTCAGCCCTGGGGGATGCTCTGTTTCGGTAGCCATAAGTAACAAACAGACAAACCGACACACTATCACCTATATAATATACAGATGTAAAACTTTGTAAAAAAACATTATTTTTGTTGTTTAAATGTTAGTAATTTTAACAAAAAACATGAACCTTTTGCGAGATTCGAACCGAGAACCGCGCGTTCGAAAAGAGGGCGATTCATTACACGCGACCACAGTTGACCTTCCTTAATGGAATTCGTTATTTAAATATAATTTAATTAATTATGAACAATTTTCAAACAAATGTTTAAAATTGATAAATTTGTGCATTTAGTTTGATTCCTCTATTTTTAACAAACTGTTTAATTTTCGGGAATATCTTTATATTTTACCATAGAAGTTATGGCGATTTAAAATTAACGTCACATAACATTCGATGTTATATTTCACAGTTTTTTGCTTATCGCATTTTAATCTTTCGTTTAACGTAAAACGTTGTAATTACAACTTGAATATATAGTTTCATCGCTCTACTTGGGCATTTAGAAAAAGCCGTACTAAAAGACGTTTAATCAGAAATTTTTTTAAACGCCTTTTGACCTATAATTTCACGAAAATTAAAGATCCGTCTTTTCCAATCGTGAATGTGTTTTTAAAATTTAAATAACTCTCACAGTTCTAATGCAATACGATTTTGAAAAATTATCGTTTTTCAAAATTAGCACCCTTTTTACGAGTGTTCTTCATATTCAACGTGATTTTCATCAATGGCGCCCTATACCGTGTGTCCCGGAAAATCTGAAGCATTCTGTTTAACATGGGCAATTTGAAAAGTCCGATTTATATGTCCCCAAAGTGTTTTTACGATATTTTCACTATCAGAACACTTACCAATGTGTACTAGAAAACGTTTTGCGTAATAATTTCTAAAATTTAATCCAACATATTAAAAATATTTAATAATATTTCAAAACGTACGAGGGTTCAAATCCCAGTATATTTTTCTTTTTTTAGTTATATAATTTTTTATCAAGAACAGCGTTTAATTTCCATCGGTGAAGAGACATAATTAAACGTTTTACTTTTTTTACGTGAACTGGCAATGGATTTGGTAAACCAAATTGTAGGACAAAGCCCAGAAACAACAAAAAAGGGAACTAAGAAAAAAGAACCGTACTGGTGGAATATAAGTACAGAAGTATGTAATCTAGACTACATAAAAGCAAGAAAAATCAAAACGCAGTGCCAGAAGCAATAGCAGGATATAAAATCAAGAAGGGACAGTTAAAGAAAATAATAAGAGAAACAAAGAAAAATCAATGGAGGAAAGTATGTAAAGTAGAAAATTATAGCTGAGGACTAGGACACAACATCGCAACGGACAAACTAATACAAAAATGGTAGGTAAAAATGCAACAAGAAGGGCTAGAATAAGAAAGAGAAAACTGTTCGTAATAAGAATGGCGGAAAAATCCAAAATCGAGGAAATGAAGACTAATCTGCCTACTAGACACGATGGGGAAACTATTGGAAAAAATAATCAAGAAAAGACTGCAGGAAGATGTGAAAATAGCGGGTGTGCAAACCAATTCGGTTTTAGGAGAGGCAAAAGAACGGAAGACGCAGTCGCCAAGGTCATGCAACTGAAAGTGGTGTGCAATTATAACATTGGATGTTGAAAACGCCTTCTTCATAAAAAATTTCAAATTTCTCATAAATATTTTTAGAAGTTACTTAAGTAAAGAAAATAATAATAGAATAAACCAGTAAGTATTGGGACATGACCTGTGAAATCTGCTTTATAATGTGGTGCTGAAAAAAGAACTACCATGATCTTGCACCAACGGTAGAAGCAGAGAGTGGCAGAAAACTTGTTAGCATTGCGAATGAAACGATTGAAAATATACCAAGGTGGATGAAGAAAACAAACGAAAATTAGGACCAAAGAAAACAGAAGCTATGATCAGAAGGGACCAGAACATCGTATTTATGGTAGAAGGGCAAACAATAGAACCGAAAACGATTAAATACCTAGGAATTATTGTAGATGACAATGACAATTGTGGGGTATATATCAAATAGGTAATAGATAGAGCAAGTAAAACAAGATTAGTATTTTGTGTACAGTTTGCTCTTTTCGAGCCCTTCTAGGTGGAGGTGAATGAAATAACAACTCAATATGTTGTCAACGCCGACGTTTCGCCCCCTATGCGTAGGGCTTTATCAAGGCTCATAACAATAAAAAGTTGATAGTCTCAATTACCATCAATTGATGGAACGTCACACACGGATTAAAAAAAAACAGTCATACATATATATATATATATATATATATATATATATATACGAGGCTGGTTCAATAAATACACGTTCGAACGGTGGTACATGTAAGCGGTTTATTTACACTAAACAAAATTGCCATTACTACAAAGACATGCATCCCACTGCTTCACAAGACGCTGTATACCGGTGTGGTACCAGTCCATTGGCTGTTCGCGGAACCATTTCAAAACTGCCTGCTTGACTTGAGCGCCCGACTGGAATCGCTGTCCCTTAAGTGCCTTCTTCAATGGTCCGAAGATATGGAAGTCACAGGGTGAAAGATCCGGGCTGTAAGGGGGGTGTTCTAAAATCTCCCACTTCATCCGCTCCATCTGTGATTTGATGATGTTAGCTGTATGCGGCCTTGGCAAATCCGCTGTCGATTGTCGCCCATCTGTGAACTTCCGACACCATTCCACGACTGTGGTTTTTGAAGGACACTCTCCACCATAAACATTTTGCATTCTCCCATAAATCTGAACTGGAGTGTTGCCCTCAGCATGCAGAAACTGTATGACTGCTCGGTAATCGGTTTTGGACGCTCCAACTATAAGACCTACCGTAATGAAACGCGCACAACAACTGTCTCCTGTACGAATATCACAATAGACAGCTATATAGCAGCCGCTGGCCTACGCAAATTTGTACGATTATAGCTCCACTAACAATCGTTTCACAGCGCTCGAACGTGTATTTATTGAACTATATATATATAAGTTGTGGCTAAAAACGATATTTAATTAAAAGACAAACAAACAAACCCAACTTGATACAAACGACAAAAAAAAAATCCGTGTGTGACGTTCCATCAATTGATGGTAATTGAGACTATCAACTTTTTATTGTTATGAGCCTTGATAAAGCCCTACGCATAGGAGGCGAAACGTCGGCGTTGACAACATATTGAGTTGTTATTTCATTCACCTCCACCTAGAAGGGCTCGAAAAGAGCAAACTGTACACAAAATTTATAATCTTGGAGGAATACTCACCTAAAGATTAGTATTAAGAAAACTAATGCCAAACATTGGAGGTCTAAGATGGGAGATTAAGCAACTGTATGCAATGTGACTAAGCCTATCATACTATACAGAGTAGCTACATGGAGTAGAATAACTAAATAAAAGAACAACGTTTGTTCCTAATTAGAGTCGCTAGAGCCTACATAATGGTGTCCTCAGAAGCAATACAAGTTGTAAAAGGAGAGGTTCCACTTCCAACGCTAACAAAATGCGTAAAGAAAAAAAAATAAAAAGTTAACGAGAAAGAGCACAATCAACTAGTGGCAATAAAAATGGGACGATAATATGAACAAAGGGCAAAAAACTTTGATTTTCCAAACATCAGGGAATGGTTGCAATAGACAAACTACTCCTTTACGCAAGTACTTACCAGCCACGGATGTTTTGGAACATACAGGAAAAAAACGACAACAGACCATTGTGTTTACTGTGGGAAACAAGATAATCCTCAGCATACGATCTGGGAATGTGGAAAGCTGGAAGACCTTATGACAGAAAGACCTTGGAAAGGGGATGGCTTAGAGAAGCCATGAAAGATAGGGAGACATGAGATATACTTGTAAAATGAGCGAAAAAATAATGAGAAAGAAAGAACATGAAGAGCGAAGAAGACCAGGTAAAACATAAAAGACGAATGAAAGGAAGACCCCGAAAATGCCTTTTCCTTGGCGAAGCATCCGCAGCAATGTGGATTAACGCTAAGATAGCAAAAAGAAAGGAAGGCAAGGTTTCTTAAGCCAGTAAACGTCCGGCATAAACAATCCTCAGCATACGATCAGGAAATGTGGAAAGTTGGAAGACCTTAGGACGAAAGGTCATTGGAAAACGGATGGCTTAGAAAAGCCATAAAAGATAAGGAGACATGAACTGTGTAAAATGAGCGAAAAAATAATCAGAAAGAACCAACAAGAAGAGCGAAGAAGACAAGGTAAAAAGTAAAAGACCAATGAAAGGAAGGAGCGTGAAAATGTGTTTTCCTTGGCGAGCCATTCGCAGTAATGTGAATTACCGCTAAGGTAGCAAGAGGGAAAAGAGATTTTTTTAGCCGGTAAAAGTCCGGCATAACCAATCCTCAGTATACGATCTGGGAATGTGGAAAGTAAAAAATAAAAGACGAATGAAAGGGAGACTCCCGAAAATGCCATTTCCTTGGCGAGGCAACCGCAGCAATTATGGTTATTGTAGTTCTAAAGTTGACACTCTCGGTCATCATGGTTTCCTTTGTGGTAAAAGCTATAGTAGGTATTCTCGACACAATAATGATATTTTAAAGCAAGCTTTGGCTTCAGCTGAAATACCATCGGGATTATTCTTTGGAATAAAGGGAAAACTTTAGTGTGGGATGTCACATGCGTCGACACGGTAGCGTCTTCATATATAATCTCTTCCTTTCTTCTTGCCTGTACTGCTGTTAATTTAGCACAATTTGCGAAACATAGCAAATGCAAAGCAATTAAGGATGATTTGTGCATTTGCTGTTGAGACTTTCAAACATCTTTTTTCCTCCATGTCACACATGGTTATCACCCAATCTGGTATTCTGCAAGCTGGCAGTTATATTAAAGTATTAGCTTGGCAATCAAGAGAAGGAATGTTACTTCCATTTTAAGGCACCATTCCCAAGGGGAACACTTTGGAGGAAATTTTGAATTTATTTTAAATTTAATGTAATTCATGTATTTATTATGTAAATTATTTAAGTCTTACTATTAAAAAAATAATAATAATAAAAATAAAAAGATGTACTCTACAAATGTAACCAATCAATAAGTACTGAGACTAACCACTAAGAAAAAAAATGGTGAGTGCGGGAGCAATTTGTGTAGTTTTTTCATTGCAGGCAACGACTTGTGACACTGTAGATTGTCGTTTTCGTTTCTTTCTTTCCTCAAACGCATCAATAAGTGAATGTAATATTCGCTGTTCATGGTTTTGCCTTTCTCAAGGTAATCGATGAATACAACACCTTGCGAATCTCAAAATGCGGAGGCCAAAACCTTACCTGCTGACTTTTGTGTTTTTGGTCGCTTCGGTCGGCTTTCATCGGCTGCTCTCCACTGAGCTGGCTGTCGTTGTGATTCCGGAATATAGTGGTGGATCCACTGACATACCGACGAAAAAAATCCTGTTTATGATAGTTAAGCAGCTCCATACAGGGCTTTTGGTTCACTGTCAGCATCCGCGGTACCCACTTTAAACAGAGCTGTCTCATGGACAAGTGTTTATCAAATAATGTACATTCTGCTTTCTGAAATCTTAAAATTATTAGCTACGTCCCGCAACTTTGACTGACGAATGAAGACGACCAGAGCGTTCAGCATCATTCGCGTTTGTTCTACCATGCTTAAACTCAGCAAAACAACGTTAGAGCAGAGTTCCCATAATATTTATCAAGCCATTGCTTTGTTCGAATGGTATTCTTTCTCATCAAAGAAACAGTGTTTAACCAACACTCGAATTCCCTTTCCTCCATTATTTGGACAATCACTAAAGTATAACGGGAACTTGGAAACTAATGCTCCGATTTATATGAAATTCTTTCATTATAGTGTCATCTATGTATCAGGCTCGAGACTTAATGAGTGATGACAACGAACTGAGGATATTGTTTAAAAACTTTACTCGAACGGAGACAATCACATCTTGAACTCTAAAACTAATGCGAAAATAAATGTTAAATGTAACGGATATACATTGTCTTCGGTGTTGAACATATATTCTTTGAAGTACCGCCTCGGGAGCGCACATAATCAACAACTGTTCCCACCTTAAGAACTACACTAGAAATGATTCAGATGAATAAAAACAAGTTATAAGCTCTCTATTTTTTTCAGCGTCATTATTTTAGAGTGCAAGAACTATTTCAGCTTTTTATGAATTTTTGAGATCAGAAACTTTAGGTCTACTCAAGAGACATCGTATGAGCTACTCAGAACTACAATCTTGAAGTTGGGTGTAAAGTTAGTGCCCCAAATTTTAATTTCTCTTCTGCTACTACAAAATAAAGTTAGAACTTTTATCAAAACTATCTAGAACTAAACATAGTTCAAAAACTCAGCACAGGAAACCAAATTTAAAGAATTGGTGGTGTAACAATTCTCTGTTACTTACGTAAAACATAACAAGGTTTCGGAAACCTGCGAAATTGGAAAAGAAAAAGATTAATTAATAATAAAGTTTTGACATGTCTCTCCTTTTCCCACGAGCTTGTTAATATTTTTTTTTGAGTATGAAGGACGTGTTTGTGTACAACAATTAAGTAAATATAGATGTAGGTTAATATTCAATGAACATCAAGAACAAACTTGTATATTTCATTCATTTGTAGTAAAAAAAAACATAACGGCTATGTATTCACGCAATAGAAAAAGACTCGACCGAGAACTTGAACACAAAAGTTCCGAACGTGAAACCTTCAAAAAATTTGATTGATGGATTAAAAGATTACGGTTATTAAATTTCTCTTTAATTTGTAATATGAAGAGACACAACAACAGTTGAATTCTTAATAAGGTTACTTCTGATCTGCTATAAATAATCGCCTATGAAATTGTCCAAGGCTTTTTTTTAATGAAACGTGTGTATATAAAAATTAAGATCGAGTTCATTAATAAAATCGAAAGTATTATCATACTTTGAAATTTAATGTCTACATTCAGCCATAAATAAATTACGCAAATATGTTATTTTAGAGCCATTTTTTATTCGCAACGAGAAATAAATTCTATCAATGTAATAAACGTTGCCCTTAAGAAATTATTTACGGTCCGTTGGAAATAAAAAAAATATTTAGCGTATTAAAACGTTAAAATCTCGCGATAGCAATTTCTTACCAGGAACTCATCTCGTATAAAGTATTTGGCCCGAATTACTTCAGGAGGTTCGCTAGTGTCAGTAGGTGCGTCTGGAGGAGTTTGGTAACGAACAAATTCAGCAAAATAATCTTCGATTTTACTTTTACCTATGCAACAAAGTTTTAGGCTAATTGTTAATTAAAAATAGAAACCTATTACCCGCTAAAACCTTTTCAGCGAGCAGGTCTTGCTTATTGAGAAACAAAATAACAGAAATGGTTCTTAACCATCGATTGTTCCATATTGATTTAAATAAGTCGAGACTTTCTCGTAATCGATTTTGCGTTGGATCTTCACGCAAAACCATATTGAAGGAGCTGCACGCCGTTACAAAAATAATAGCGGTAACATCATTAAAACATTGAATCCATTTCCGGCGTTCGTCTCTTTGGCCTCCGACATCAAACATACTACAATATAACGATGTTAAGTATATATAAGTGTGTTACCACAGACTTACTGAAAATTGACTTTATCAACTTGAAATCTAGTCTCAAAGATACCACTCGTAAGTACGCGGCAACGTAGGATATCCTGTTCGGTAGGTGCGTAGTCTGGTTTTTTTATCGTTTCAACACGATCTAGGAAATACTTCGCGCAGTCTATGAGCTGATATTCGTTGCTCCGTTCGAACGTGGTCTACAACATAAAAACAATTAACGAATGCGTTTGTTGGTCGATAAAAATAAATCATTACCTGTACGCCCTTATCTTTCCAGAGAGCCTCCGTATACTCATAGAATTCGGGCGGATAATCAAAATCCGGCCCCGACGCATAATCTTGGATGTAATCGACTCGCGATTGGTTTTCGGGACGCTGTAACGCTACCGGAGGACTCAGTGTAGACATCGCACCTGTTATCGTCTAAAAAAAGAAAATAAGGTCAGAAAAATTTTAATTCCGTCAACTATATATTTTGCTACAATATTTAAGAAGAGACTAAATAAAATGACAAATACGTCCACGGTTTGAAAGTTTCAACATCCCTATTTTTTATTTTTTTCGACAAAAACTACTGATCCAATATCGATGTAGATTTTTATTAATTTTTAGAGTATTTTCAATAATAGTGCAATTTTCATTTAAAGTTTTTTTCTATAACACGTATCAATGATTTTTTTCAGTTGACCATGGTGCGTTATTTGTTGTGAACTAATAATGTTGGTAAAGTAATGCCAAATATAAAACCTATGCTTCAAAAACTTCAAGTTTTATTTAACCAAATTGCATTCACTCTAGAAAGAGGTTTGGACTTCATTAACCATAGTCGCGATCAATCTTCTTCGAAGCAAAAAGTCTCCGTTTATAAAATGATAATACTGAGCACAAGGTGTCTCAAAAATGTAAGTTCTGTAAGCGTTTAAAGTGAAAGATTTTTTTAAGATTTAAAAAGCATGGACCAAGTCCAAAGACAGGCGACTACTGCGACTGCCTAAACAAAATACACAGCAGAAAGTTGGAAATGTTATTCTTTGCACAAATATTTTTACTATACTTATGATTAGAGATGAATATCCTCGCAGGGATTCCTTAAGATGGATGGGTGAAATCAAAAACCACTACCAATTTGCCGACGTTTCACTGGAACCTATGCGAGCTTTATCAATGCTTTTTGAAATTAGGGAGTGGAAATCACACGAGACGACAGTAAATGTCGAAACACTTACTGATCGTATTAAAAATAAATATCGGCAAATTGGAACCAGGGTAGTAGTTTTTGATTTACTCTCTCCACCCTAAGGAATCCTTATGAACGTATTCATCTCTCACTACAATTTTACGGGATTTATTAAATTTAACTGTTTTATACTGGTACACTTTGTGTATCTCAATGACTAAGCAACAACTTAGCAGCATTAGTGATTCTTCAATATGATATAGAGTCAAATATTATAGTGATACGTAAAAACCAACATAATTTTCAGATTCACCCCAACCAAATTAGTAACAAATAAAATAACAGAAGTCATCAAAAAATGTGTTGGCCAGTTGTAATTAATTTTGTTATTTGGTAAACTTAGACTAAGTCAATTTAAAAAAATATATTTTTGGAAAATAAGGGGTTCAGCCTTATACTTCGTAATTCTCATAAAACTTGTTGAATGCCGATTTTTCTAGTGATGTTGATGGTCCGGGCGTCGCATTTTCAAGCAATAATCTAAATTTATGTCCGCTGATATTACTGTTAATTCAATATCCTTCCTTACTAGCTCCAGCTAGGAGGTGTCATTTCAGCACCCCAACATTTTTAAAGAAAATCTACCCTTGGCAAATTTTCATAAAATGAAATAGCGACGAATGGTTTAAAATTTTTAACGGGTTACAAGTCTTAGCAAAATACCATTTAAAAAGAGCCAGTAGTTCTAGACCATTCAAGCCGCCACTCCGTAGCAATTACTTAGAGATAGGGTTTAGCTCAGCAGCCCATTTAGATAATTTTATATTAATAGGAAGATCCTATGCTCAATGAATAAAAAAAACTCTTAAATAGTTGAAAAAGTGATTTAGTTATAGGTAAATTTGCAGATTTTTGATAATCTCTAAAGAGCCATGCTGTGGCGGAAATCCTCCAATGTCACAAACACACCATCCGATTCTGTGTTTTGTATTAAGACTATTTGTGCCGATGCATCTACTACTAAATGGAGTTATAATGAAAGAGCTAAAATGGTCGCTGTACTAATTCACATTAACCCTTTAGAATTATGTATTAGCCGTTCTCTTCAGATTTAAGTGTTCTGCAGATTCTCCTGAAAGTTGACAACGCGTGTACCATCTCTTATATAAATAAAAAAGAGGGTTCAATTTTCCTGAACTGAATCATACGTAAAATATCGCAGTTTTTGTGAAACTCACAATATTTTGGTTTTCAGACCATACATCAAATCGAAGAGAAACGTAGAGACTGATGCAGAATCTAGAAAATAAACAGAACAGTTGCAGTCTTTCAAATAATACTTCAAACCTACGGTCTACCAGAGACCAAATAAAAAATGTGATTTTTTTATGTAATGGCGACGAGACCCAGAGGTCTTGACATTTGATGCCGTGACAGTTTCACGAAAAAATATTTTTGGATCATGAGGAGAGACTTGTGGTTGTGTCAATGTGGGAATTACAACCTTGATATTCTATTTTTATGTGCATGTTAACTCAACCTCCAATTATATTTTTTCCCAAATAATACTTATTGACTTGTAAATACAAGGTACACCCTCTCCGGCCGGGACTTTCCCTAGTGGAGGAACCTTGTCCGGTAAGCTTTCATTAATAAGGGAACTTCAATGACATCGTTAACAATTATTTATTTCATGGTAGATTTTCTACATAAGTTTGAATCCGTTTAAACCCATCATAAGTTAGCAATAACTTTCAGCAATAGGTTCCAGCCCTACTACATTAAGTTGCATTACAAGTGAGTGAGCTGAAAAAATCTAGCTTTAAGACTTTTCTCAAACCCTTAAAAATGATACACGGCACGCTTACCTTCTTATGTCTGGAAAAAAATCGATAATTCCGTAGGAATGATCATGTGCTATAAGAGACTAACTTTCTTCTTTTTAATGTGCCGCCCCTATTTGTCAACGAACACTCAAAAATTCTCTTTTTCTCAGCCTTGATTGACGGTAACAGCTGATGGAGGCCTGACCTCAACGTTGAGTTTTTGATCATAACGTCAAACCTGACCATAACGTCAAACGACGCTTATTTAATAAATAAGCAACTGGATTGTCTCGACTAACAGCATTGACTATAACGTCCAACGTGACCATAACGTCAAATTACGAATATGATCGAAGCACCATCAATCACAAACACCGCTATGAATAATTTTCTGAAATGCATGACCAGAAAGTTAAACTTTCAATTTGACCACAACGTCAAACACGACTTTAAAAACGACAAATTCCGAACCACAATAAAGATTTGAATTAGTAATGGTAAGACCCAATTTTTTTTGCTGATTCAGTCGTACCTGATCCTTGGCAAAATTGATTCATTGATTCGTTCATAAGTCATAGTTCATAGTCAAATAACATTAATTTGTTTAATAAACACATATAAAAAAATGCTTCCTACCGGAACTACGACCTCTTAAAGAATAAATGATTGGTAATGTAGATTTTCCTGCTTAAAAAAATGATAATTATGATTTAATTTTAATAATTTAAATGGTAAATCAATCTTAAAAATCCATTAAAAAATCGATGTCAGTCACGTTTGCGTTTGATCCAATTTTCAAAAAACTATCTTCCTTCATAGCACTGCTTGTGATTAATAGGCTTTCCACAATGATGTTAGTGTTCATGGAAATGTTAGTGATGTCAATGCTAATGTTAACGTGTCAATGTTCGCAATTTAAATTTATATTGCGTAGGTGTAAAATAGGCTTCTTCTTATGACACCTTCGGCAGAATATGCTTATCTTCAGAACGCGCATGTCAATAATGTTTATTTGATGATGTTAAAAACAAGAATATTGTCTAACATTGACATTAACATAACCATTGTTGTGAACTAACTGGAACAAATAGGACATTCTTATTTTTCAACATTAACATCATTGTGGAAAGCCCATACGGAACTTGAGGTTATGGTCACGTTTGACGTTGTAGTCATCTGTAAAGTTTGACGTTATGGTCAATCCTGTTAGTCGACGCAATTGACTTGCTTATGTATGAAATAAGCGTCGTTTGACGTTATGGTCACATTTCGTTGTGTTCAAAGTTAGACATTGTGCTCACGTTAGACGATGTGGTCAATGATGCGTTTGAAGTTAAGGTCATAATTTTGAATTTGACGTTGTGACAGGTTGACATTGTGGCTTAGACCCAACCTTTCGTGTAAATTACTCCTCAGAATAAATTAGCAAATGGATTCGTAATAAAATGATTAGAAAGTAGAAATACTTTGGGTGACTCTCACTTTAGTATTTTGAGAAAATGAACTATCAACGATTTAAGCAAATAAAATAAAATGGATGTTTAAAATCTGTTAAAACAAGGTATTCGTTTTTTTAAAATATTTCGAAAAACATTGTTTGTACAAATTTCGACGGGACCCACTGTATTATGTTATAAATAAAAATTGTGAAATAAAAGTTGTTATAAATTATATTTTCTACAACTTTTAATCGGACGGTTGTTTTATATCGCGGTTCCCCAACGCATTACTTAGCTCATTTAATACGTCATCATCGAAAGAATCGACAAATCCAACGTCGGATTTTAAATTACGATATTATATTTGTTATTCTTTCACTCGTTCTTTCCTATATAGACTTTTTCCTCTGCTTCTTCCCACTTCTCCATTCCATGTTTTTCTGGACTTAATTTGCTTTGCTGGTATTTTTCGTTTATTCTGAATAGATGACACCATCAAGATAGTGTTCTCGTTACTCCTTTCATTTCTGTCGCTTGGGCCTTACCTTTTTGGTGGACTGTCAGTAGTCACGAGTGTATATTGCTTTAAACACATTTGATTTAGTTTCTTTAGATACTTCTCTTTTGTTTAGAAAATTATTCTTTAGTGCATAATAAACTCATTCGCCGTTATATTTTCATACTGTGTTCTTTTCTAGACCAAAGTATTGAAAGTTCATTTCTTCCTCAGTCAATCTCTGTTGTCATTTTTATATTTTCCTCCCCGATTACCATTATCTTTATTTTATTCATTAATTTTTATTTAATTTTCTTTCAGTAGTGAAATTTCAGCAATTTATATTTGTAAATCCTTAGTGTAAATCCATTTCAATGTCCGTATACACTATGATATCGTACGCGTAGCCATTTTTAAATGTCCTTTTCGTTATGGTCGTACAAGTTATTACATTTATTAGGTTACCTGTAACAATGCAACTCCTCTGCTTATTTCCATTTTTCATTTTCTTCTAATATTCTTTCCATTTCTCCATCCCACGTTTTTCTGGTTTCCTTCTCGTACTATTTTTTTTCTATTATGATCTTCCTTAATTTGCTTTGTAGGCACTTTTTCGTTTATTTTGATTAGATGACACTACCACAAAAGTGGTATGCTATTATGCTTTCTAGATTCAGTCTTTTATTTATGGAGAGTAGTTATCGTAGTCTTTGTTGCCAATATTTTATATAGGGTGTTGCTATATTCGACCGACAACGCTCTACCCCAGAGAGATCTCGTAAATTGGTTAATTTTGATATAGGAACATGAAAACGGCTTAGTTGCTGAGATGCAGGGTGTTGAAAATTTAGAATAAAAATTAAAATTTGCAATTAATCAAAAATGCCTTTAAAATAGTTTGTATTACTTCTTGCACAACTTTTACTTAACCTTTTTTTCAAAATCTTAACTTATATTTTTCTTATCACCTCGGTTCTCTGTTCACGTTGCTAGGAACGATGAGAAAATCGACCTTTTTCAAATTCGTCTCGCATTAAAACGGCTCGAGATATTTTCGTTATGAAAAAAGTTTTGACTTTACGAAAGATGTGTCTTTGTTTTTGGATTTACATTTTTAAAACGAGGGCGTCTTCGAGATTACAAAAAATGTTAAAAATAGTCAACAAAATTTCAAACAAATTGAGCCGTAATTTGACCACAACTCGCTTATTTTCGGAACGATTTTCAAAATTCAAAAAGAATCTGACGCGGATAAAAAATAAACATTTTTGGCCGTTTCAGTTTTTTTGACCTCGCGTGTTTTCAAAAGTTATAAGCGAAAAACTTTTCCGAAAAAATTTCAATCGAAAACCAAAACGGCCATAATTTCTAAATTATAATCGATAAAGAAAAGGTTTATTTAAGAAAAACGTTAGTTTTGTGATGTGTAATAAAATTTTTCTTTTTTTAAATTTTTTTTTCATGCAATTTTACATTGTCAATACTTTGAAATACTGTAATTTTTACATTTTTATAACTCCGGAACCGTATTACGTAAAAACATGAATAAAAAAACATAAGATTCGTAATTTTGCAAATTTTCGAATGGCTTAGCTGTAGAAGGTTCAATTTCATCCGAAAAAAATCTGTTTACGAACACTGGCCCACTTGAGGGAACGGTGTTACTTCGTTCGTGAGGCTTCTAGGAGCCTGGTACCCCCAGGCTCTAGTCGAATTAATAGTATGGATTGAAGCAAATTGATTAGCAAAACGTTGTCCTAATCCTTATACGCGCCACTGGTTAAATTTTTGAAAAGTTAGTTTATGTCAAAATATGACTTACTTGAAGAGCGTATTGGTCACCAAATTTGATTGTATATTGTTTTAAACACATTTGTTTTAGTTTCTTTAGAAAATTATTCATTACTGCATAATAAAGATCATTCGTCTTCTTTATTCTATTGATTATATTTGCTGCCTGTGTTATGATTATGATTACACTGAAATATTTATTTATTTAATTATTTATTCGTATGGTACATTTTCATTATTAAGTAAAATGTGTGTCTAACGACATCTCGTGTAACATGGACACGTATAAATAGTATCAAACTAAGAAATGCCAACAGTTAACTGTACCGACTGTGAGTGTTAAAGTGCATGTAGTTAACTGTTGGCATTTCTTAATTTTCATTATTGTATTGTTATGTATGGTGCCCCAGAAGATCAGTATAAACCTGTATAGCGTGGTGACGAAACCGTGTGCAATTGTGGATTGGATGGTCTTGGCAAAGTAAGGTTTAGGAAATTCACTAAAACCTTAACATGCCAACCCTTGCCCACCTTACTGTTCATTTGTAATAATATTTATTGAGAGTATAAACGTTATAGAAGGTAAATAAAAACATAAACTATAACAGTACAGCCATTGCATGATGACATATATTGAAATACATCTTCAAAGTCATAAAAAAAGTTCCTGCAACTCTTGAAGTCTTGCAACAAACAGCAACGGATTAAGTTGAAGTAGATTAAAAAAACTAAGAAAATACAACTTCCATTGTATTATTGTAACAAAAGAGAAAACACCAAAAAACTATACTCGGACACGTGTTTCAATAGTTAATCTATCATCATCAGCGAACCGATCGGTAGCTTAGCTATTGAAAAACGTGTGCGAGTATAGTTATTTGGTGTTTTCCCTTTTGTTACAAATAGACGCTGCAGTTTAGAGTTCCATTCCTTTGATCCATTGTATTATGTTTATGTGAATTAACTGACAGCATGTTTTTTTTTCATCCTCTTATGCTATAAGAGAAAGAAAAATCTTGATAAGATTGACAAAAACAGTATTCTAATTATAATAATTGAGTTCGATGTAGAAGCAAATGCAGGCATAAAGGCATCAATTTGTCTGTTGATAAATTGCCTGATCCATAATTACATTATGAA
Source organism: Abscondita cerata (assembly GCA_030710515.1). Taxonomy (NCBI): domain Eukaryota; kingdom Metazoa; phylum Arthropoda; class Insecta; order Coleoptera; family Lampyridae; genus Abscondita; species Abscondita cerata. The sequence goes on along the minus strand of JALBCR010001702.1, from coordinate 100,633 downwards.
ACGATCCGTTTATGATCACATATACGATCGTATTTATTTGAAGAATACAAATTACTCGATTAATTAATAAACTGTATGTGATTATTAAATCTTCGTGCCGTAATCTACCATTTTTATACGTCATTAGAAAATATTAAATCAAAATGGAACAATGTAGTATGGTCTCGTATATAGAATACAAATAAAACTATTTTTATAACGACAATTTAAATAACAATTAAGATCAAACGTAAATAGAAGTGATTCTTTTATATTTCCAGGGCAAAGATTTTATAGTAACGATTAAAAAGAAAAAAATTCTCAATTTCTCAAAAATACTTAAAAATTGTCTACAGGTAATTCCATCGACTTTCCTAAACAATGATCTAAATAATTAAAAAGACGCCATGGCGTTCAGAAAACAACGAACAAAAACTAAAAAATCGGCACTTCAGATAATCGACAGGGAAAATTTACGATACCGTCCAAATTTTATGAAAAACAGGTGAACACCTCAGAAAAACTAAAAAGCGAATGATTAACTAATCAAACAAAGGAAGTTAAGTTTTATATGGAAATGATAAGGAATGTTTAACGATTTTTTGTGAATTGTATTGCAAACATATTCTTCATACAAAAATGTTTCTCGGTAAATATATAATATTTTTGTTTTTTTGGTTCAAGAGAAATAAGAGAATATTTACGGAATCGTGAATTAATACGATCAATGCAATCCCGGAAACGTCATTTAAGTGCTGATAAGATTTTAAAAATTTGTTAGTTATGCAATTGCGTTAGTTACTAAAACAGTGTTATTCGAGAATAAGGAACAAAATAATTTTTACTTTTTGATTAATCAAAATAATGATTAATGTTATTAATCAAAATAGGATTAATGTTACAGACTGAAACAGCTGACAATGAATGAATAGATTTTTACAATTAAATAATTTACGAAGACAGTAGTAATTTATGTCAGAGTAACGTATTCACAATCAAACGTACTCAAAAATGTTTTGGTAACTTCAATGGGTTTAGAAATTGATTCAAATGATACCATTGAAAACATTTTATGAACAGATTAAACCATTGTTGAAATTGTTGAGCACAAGCCAGTTACGTTTGTTATTGAAATAATAGGGAAAACAAATTCTAGAATATTGATCAAAGATCCGTAATTTAGAGGTCCAAAAAATTCGAAACCTTTTCCAAAATAGGTGTAACATACTTTGCCATTTTATTCGGAAAATAATTGTAAGCTTAAAAAAATTGTGTTTTTTTAAGGGTAATGTGATGGTAATGGTGGTCGCCAGGCGTACGGAGTACCACAGAAGATTTCTAATAGACGTCAACCTTCTTATTCTAAGGGTGCTTATACACCGCTTCAAGGGTTTTGGTCTCCACCCTTCCTTAAAAATTGTTCAACAAAAATATTTTATAGGTTTATTTCTTTATGTAATATAGATTTAGACAGTGCTCTAACCATCTACATTCCCTTTTTTTTTTTTCTTTTTTTTTCAAAAATAATTTTTCGTTCTTCCTCCTACTCATAATGTTCCGCAGTTCATTTTTGATTAGTTTGAGCTTTGAAAATGATCTTTCGCCACTGGCGTTGGTAATCAAGACAAAAAAATTATAAACGCAATTTCTACGTTTCAACAAGATTATTATTTCTCAGAAGTGTATAGGTATGTGAATGTGATCACCAAGCATATAATGGTTAAAATGGTCACATTTCACCAGCAGTTGTTTTTGTTCGGTTCGCAAAACACTTAATCTGAAAAAGAACCGGAACAAATTGAGTAGTTGATCCTGAGCCTTCGAACGTCGTTGCAGTTGGTGATCAAGTGTCGATGTATGGAAGATAGACCTCAATTTTTTATTTCTCGCGGCCCTGGAACTAGATATCTTCTGTAGCTCTGCCGAAAGTCAAACGGCAGCTCCTTTGCCTTAAAAGAGTTGTATTAGCTTTATATTTGGAGTCAGAGTAAATCTGTTTTAAACTAGCTTCGTAGATCTCAAACTTGTCGCGTTGATCCTTCACAAACGCAGTCAAGAGGAGTCCACCAACGCGCTACATCGAGAGGAAGACACTTCGAGGACTCGTTCATCTGACCAACATGTTGCTCCATATCTCAGTCAGCAAAACAGTGTCCAACATTTGCATTTTCTTCAAAATGCCCCGAGCTTCCGTTCGTGTTTCCGGCTACTTTTGTTGGTTGTTCATAGACCCTAGAGCCTCGATGATGGTTGTAACGCTAATACAGTATCCGAAAAAATGTTTTACTACTACGCCTGTCCCGAAAAGTCTTTCAACACGTTCCAACGATGAGTAAAACGAAAAAAGTGTTAAGTTTTTGTAGAAACTAGAAGTAGTCTGTTGTCTCCATGACGCACCCACCGGCCAGCCCGACAACAAGCTTCAAACTGTGCACCAGGTACACGCCCTGCCGTTTGGTTGTATACCTTGCTCACGAATCCTCTAAACGTATACCTTTTGTTTTAAGAAAATATACAACGGTGTCAGACAAGTACGTATGCCATTCCATCGGTATGAAGTCCAGGAAAAGTTTTACTGGGAACTCATGTACCGAACGACGAAAGTGAGCTGATCGACGTGATAGTTCAGGGGTAGAATCGACGCTTATCGTTTATTCGCTTCCTTCAGTTTCAAAATAATTTTATGAGGGCGCGGTGAAAGAAACCAAAGAAAGAAACTCACACTATAAACAAACGCTACTGAACACATGTAAATGCATATAATAGACTCGCTGATAAAAATTCGATTCTGCGCATGTGTACTTCTTAGAGTACCTTTGAAGTAAGATATAGGAGTTATTTTTACATAAAAATGAGTAGGTTATTAAAGTATACGTTCATATTTTTCAAATATACTAGATTTTGTAGTATAAAGGGTTTTCACAAATAAGCCTCCAAATTACATTTCACAAATCGTCAATAACTATTTTTTATTTTAATAAAAATTAAAGTTAAATGTATTTTTCACTAAAGAATATCCTCGTAAGAATTTCTTGAGGTGGAGAGATGAAATTAAAGACCACTATCCTGGATTTAATTATCCGACATTTCGTCCAGTCCAATGCGAGCTTGATCAAGGCTTCTTGAAATTAGAGAGTGGAAGTTACAATAAATTTGTGAAAAGCGAAAATCAAATACACTCCAAGAGAACGATACTCTCTTAAAGCAGAAATATTACCTGTCGGAGAAGCTGCCCGGAACCATTTCAAAAAGAGCTAAATCTGATTGGTTTATCCAAAATGTTTGGCCGCAATAGTAATCTTTAGAGGTGGAACATTATTTGAGATTCATAACAAAAGGAAAGCAAGTATTGCCTTTAAACAGTAGATTTATTCAAAATGAGTTTTAACCATTCGTTCCGGTTCCTCAGTGGCTCAGTTTCCCACATTAATGGACCACTTGTCAACTTTGACATTTTAAATGGAAACACATATTTTTTATACTAAATCTATGTGAAAAACTATAGGGAGCCGAGATATCGATTTTTAATCACTTTTTTAGGTCAATATGTGCTTTAATATATTTCAGGTTTTTCAGGTTATTATTTGAAATATCAAACTCAAATTTTATTCACACTTAGGGTGGTAAAGACCTAATTGTCCATGGTTTAAAAGTTGACATTGGTTATACAGGGTGTGAGAAAAAAAATGTAACATACTGTAAATTTGAGAAAATCAACTATACATTTTTACCGTGATTGATGTAGAATTAAATTCTCTAAAACTTTGCTATTGATATCTGTTTACCAAAACTCAATCGTTAGACGCGAAATTTGTTTATTTAAATCAAAAATACACGTATCATCAAAACATTTTTATTGGCAACTCGAAATTATAAATAAATAGATCATCAAAATTTACAACAAAATCGCTGGACAGATTGTTTTAAATAGTCAAAAGGGGTATCTGAACAAACTGAAAATGTAAATACGAGAAGAATTCCTAGTAAACGTGTCAGCATTCAAAATCTGTTTTTGTCAGATATTAATATGGTGTTGATAAGGATGGAATTTGTTTTTTATTAACACCTCATTTACAGGGATCTTCGATGCTACAACGCTATCTACTATTTGTCGAACTACAATGGTAGGATTCTCAACTGCTGATAACGATGTCAAATTGCATATCCTCTTCAGTACAAACATGTTTCCTAGTATTTTTCTCACACTTGGCAATTGTAGTTTTTTTGAATCTTAGCTCGGGCATATCATTTGTAGTTCCCGATTTATCTGCTTTATAATTATGAGCTGCCAATAAACAACTTATACTCGATTTTTCGGTGAAATAAACCCGAAATAAACCATACTAACTAATTCTGTTGTCGGAAACTCACTCATTATTACAAACAATACAATAGATTGACCAATTACTAACACAACCGTAACGACAATAAACTTCTGACGTTCGCATTTCATCTCCTACTTTCGATGATAATTTTCGGTACAAACGAGTTTCATGGCTAACAGTGGATTTTTGTTAAGACACATATACAGGGTGTTAGGTAAACATGCGGCAAAAATTCAATGGGGTTTTCCTTGGCCTAATCTAACAATATTTTGTCCTATGACGATCCTATGATGATTTCCTAAACACCTCTTTATTTCGAAGATACAGGGTGAACAAAATGTGCCACAGTAACAATATTAATGTAAATAAAAGTATGGCGTACGCCAATGAGTTTGTCAAGTAAAAAAATTAAGTGACGTTTAGCTGTTTGATGTGTCACATTTGTTTAAAGTGAGTGACGTTTAGGTCTTTTACGTGTCTTTAATAGTTAGTGAAGTCCGCTATTATGAATCACTATACGAACGCCGAGATGACTGACATGCACTTCATGTATGGACTTGCCGATGGAAATTCATTAAAAGCCAGACGATTGTACATTGAACGGTTTCCTGGCCGTAATATCCCCGATCGAAAAATCTTCGAAAACATTCATCGACGTCTTCACGGAACCGGGGCATTGAAACGAAATGGAGGGCCAGGAAGACCAATGGCAGTAAGAACGATACAACTGGAACAGAATGTGCTAAACATGATAGAAGAAGATCCAAGTAGTTCTACGAGAAAAATTGCCAATGCTTTGAATGTAAGTCATTGGACAGTTTGGAAAATTCTTAAGGACAACTTGTTGTATCCTTACCACATCCAACGCGTTCAGGCACTACTACCAGCCGATTTTCCTCCACGTATTGCATTATGTCAATGGCTTTTGCAAAAATTAGTTCGAATCCCTCAATTCCTGACACAGATTCTTTTTACTGATGAAGCTAATTTCTCAAGAACTGCAATTAGAAATTTTCATAACAACCATGTGTGGGCAGATGAAAATCCGCATGCGGTATGTGAAGATCGTTTTCAACATCAGTTCTCCTTGAATGTATGGGTTGGAATTGTGGGTGACTACCTAATTGGACCGGTATTTCTACCAGCAAGACTTACTGGCGAATCTTATCGCAACTTTTTGGAAGAAACACTACCTGAGTTTATGGAGGATGTATATGCACGATGGTGCACCACCACATTTCAGTTTGGTTGCTCGTAATTTTTTAACAGCAACATACGGAGATCGCTGGATTGGTCGAGGTGGGCCACACGCATGGCCTGCTCGATCCCCAAAAATTAAATCCCTTGGACTTTTTCGTATGGGGATATCTGAAATCACTAGTTTACGCTACTCCTGCGGAAGATTTGGACGACTTGCGAAATCGGATAATTGCTGGGTGTGAGTCTATTAAAAACGACCCTGGTGTATTTGAACGAGTTCGACATTCATTGACGAGAAGATTGAATGCTTGTATCCAGGCTGGAGGAAGTCATTTCGAACATTTATTGTAGATTGATCAACTTTACATTTATTTTTTGATATTAAATATTGTTACTGTCGCAAATTTTGTTCACCCTGTATCTTCGAAATAAAGAGGTGTTTAGGAAATCATCATAGGACAAAATATTCTTAGATTAGGCCAAGGAAAACCCCATTGAATTTTTGCCGCACGTTTACCTAACACCCTGTATATAGCAAAATTGTATAGGATTTAATTTTACATCGATCTGGCAAAATATATACAGTGTGTTCCATTTGAATTTATTAAGTTATTCTTTATTTTCGATTACAAAGTTTGACATTTTTTTTCTCAAACCCTGTATAATCGATGTTAAATTTTAAATCATGGACAGTTAGGGTCGTTACCGCCCTAAATAAATTTGAATTTGAAATTTCAAGTAATAATCTAAAAAACGTGAAATATCTGGAAGCCGATATTGAACCAATAAAAATGTTTAAAAATCGATAGCTCCAAAAATTTTCTTTTTTGAGAAAGACTCACCAGTTTTTCACGTAGATCCAAAATAATTTTTTTTTAAATATTTTTAAATTTTAGCCATTGAGGAACCTAATAGATATTTAAAGTAATCCACCTTTAAAGGCTATAGAAACAGGCTCTACAGGGTGTCCCAAACAAAGTGGCCTATTAGACGTTTATGGAGAACTAATCGTATTTAAATTTTGAAAATTTGTGATTATATATTATTCATACTGATCTTTAATTTTCGCTTATATTGCACTTTCGGTTGTGCCGGAAGTCGACATTAACTTCTTTATCTTAAATGGAATGATATGTTGTTTATGATATTTTTGTATTTAGCTCCTAATTTGAAACAACTTTTATTAAAGTTTGCAATATCCACTTCTCATAGTTTTTGAAATATTGTTACATTTTTAAAAAAATATTGGTTTGTAGGATATTTCTTGAAAATTCATATTTTTGAATTCTATTAAGATAAAAAAATTATATTTGGTTTCCTTCTAACAGAAGCTTTGTTTTATTCATAACTGCGATACAAATATGGGCAGTGTATTCAGGACGTTCACCATTGATTCTCAAAGTAAGCAAGCTTCAAATAGCAACAAGTCAATTTTTTTAAATGGAACATACTAAGTATTATTTTACAGGTTAATTCAGAAATTTTTTTGTGATCGATTGATATAAGCATTACCTGTACATCTCATACGATTTACAAGTTATTACGTATTTTTATAAAATTTATATATTTTTTGTAATATCTAGCTAACTATGGAAAAAATGTAAATAGGTATTGGTAGCAAGATATTTATTTGTAGTAAGTCAAAATCTAGGTAGCGTTGCAAGACAAAATCTTAACAGTAGGAGGAACAATGCACGTATGTCTGCTCAAAGAATTTTAAGATCCGAAAAAATGCACGAATACAAATTTGTTACTGTCCAAGGTGTTCACGTCGAAGATTTTAGAAATAGGAATGTTTTTTGCACAAAGCTATTGACTCTAGTACCAAACAATCCTACGTTTTTAAAGAATATTATATGAACAGACAAATCCAAATTTTCTAAAGACGCCTTCTTTAATCGCCATAATTCTCATTTTTGGAGTCGACGAAACCCTCATGCCTTTAGAGAAAGGAATTTCCAAGCTCGGTTTAGTATCAACATGTTTTATTGTTGAACAATCAAATTCGATATTTTCTTTACCATAAACATTTAAACGGACCGCAATAAATATTTTAAGAAACCTTGTTATGAATTTTATTGTGGATCTTCCACTTCAAACATATTTGACTTGTTGGTATCAAATGGACGGAGCTCCGGCCCATAATACACATGCTGTAACTCAAGAACTAAGCAATTACGTTGGCGTCCAAGATCACCAGATCTTACTCCTTGCGATTTTTACTTTTGGGGTAAATTAAAAGATATTGTTTACGCAACTCCCGTAAGTAATCGTGAAGAGCTGGTAGTTCGAATAAATTCAGCAGTTAGAAGAATTCCTAGAAGTGAAATTCGGAGAGCTACTATACAAAAAATGCTACGAAGACTTCATCTTTGTTTGAGAGAAAATGGACGTCATTTTGAACAATTCAATAACTAAGTTTTTTGTAGATATTAACTAGTTAAAAATTAATTTTATTATTTGTAACCTACATGCAATGCATTATTCCTACCGTTAAACATTTTTCAATTTTTATCTTGTACCGCAATCTAGATTTTGACTTGCTACAAATAAATGTCTTGCTACCAATGCATACGTATATTTTTTCCATAGTTATCGAGATACTACTACATCAAAATAATTTTTATAAAAATACGTAATAAAAACTTGTAAACTGTATGATATGAGAACAGGTAATGCTTATATCAATCGATCACAAAAAAATTTGGATCAACCTGTAAAACAATATTTAATATGTTCTATTTAAAAAATTGATGTTTTTATTTGAAGTTTGCTTACTTTGAGAATCAATGGTGGACGTCCTGAATAAACTGAACATATTTTGATCGCAGTAATAAATAAAACAAAGCTTCTGTTATAAGAAAACCAAATATATATATTTTTTATCATAATAAAGTACAAAAATATAAATTTTTAAAGAATATTCTACAAACCAATATTTTTTTTAAATTTAACGATATTTCAAAATTATGAGAAGTAGATACTACAAACCTTAACAAAAGTTTCAAATTAGGAGTTAAATACAAAAATATTATAAAAAATATATCATTCCATTTAAGATAAAGAAGTTGATGTCGACTTCCGGCACAATCTGAAGTGCAATATAAGCGAAAATATTTTACAATTAAAGATCAATATAAATAATATATAACCACAAATTTTCAAAATTTAAATACGATTGGTTTTCCATAAACGTCTAATAGGCCACTTTGTTTGGGACACCCTGTATATTGGCAAGTTTCTAAATCTTGCGCCAACTTAAGACCGGTCCAGTTTTGAAGTAAGACCGATTTTAAATTCTTTGATCATTACATGGATAAGATTGGTCCAGTAATTAATAAGTAATTTGACGTCAAAGGTCTATTGCGGTATGACCTTTAGTAACTACTTCATTCCCAATGATTCGTGTACACTTCAAAACGGTTACATTGTAAACGAAATTAGAAAAGAAGAAAATGTGAAACTTGTATTTTTTTAAGAAGGAGAGAAGAAAGCCGAGGAGGCACAATATGAAGAATGAAGATCCTGAACTGCCTAAAGAGAAATTTAACAACAGCTTTTTGTTTAAATTTAAATTTCAGCTTCTCTTCTATTTTATATTAATTGTGGATCTACCAATTCATCCATCTCTTAAAAGGTTGAAAGAAAACTAATATGAACTCCTTCACACTTTGCATCCATAGAGTGAAACAATAAGATTGTGTGTAGAAAAATAATTCAAATAAAAGTTTTAGATAATGTTATTTCTTGCATAATTAATATTCTTGAAGTGATGTTAAAATAAGTAATAAGAGTGATGTTCGTATTTCGGATCAAAAAATAGTTTAAACAACTTGAGCTCATGCTAGCATCCTCACTATGTCAAAATCACGATGGTTTTTCCATAATCTCAATAATTAGTTAATAATCAATTTTTTACCGGCGTGAAGTTACATTTCGATTTGAAATCAAATGCAAATTTTTAAAATGATGGTCATTGTAAGTTAGTTTTCATAACCCTGGCAACAAATTACCCCAAACTGCCGTCAGTGTCAGCAGGGCTACCCCACAAAAGTGACATTGTGGTAACATTTATGTGTTGTGATTTATTTTTTATATTTTGCTATAAATTTCTAACAGTTACTAACTAAACAATAAAACTCAGGCCTTGATGACATATAAAACTCTCAGAGTTTATAGAAAGCTATGCGAGATTCAGCACTACAAAAAATATGTGGCGAATATAGTTTTTGGATGTAACTGTTTCAGTCGTATTATTTTTTTTACAGATGCAGTTCATTTTACTTCACAGGCATATTGTTACCTTCCCTGCAATGGTACTGGCTGGCTTAAAATTATATGGCATCATTTGAACAGCACTAGCACGTTCTAAACAAGAACATCAAGCCAGAATAGTTAATAGGGTAGTATCTAGCTTACTATCTTGGCCTTGTGTATTCCAGCATGTACTATAAAAGTGTGACATGTTCTTTAGGTGGGGAATTATCGATGGGTAGATCACGGTGGATATTTTTGGTCCCTATTCGGGTATACGTGGATATATGGTATCTGGATGTCTGTGGATATACGTGGATGTAGTAGAAATATTCGTATGGTTATGGATGTATTTAGTTGTACGTCTAGTCTAATTAAGTTCAATTGAAAAATAAAAAAAAGTATTTTGCGCAGACTTCAACATTGTTTCGTTACCAAACGTGTAGAAGAGACCCGGGTGAAGAAGAGTACTGGGTGTTTTAGGGAAAAAATAGTTCAAATAAAAGCTATAGACAACCACTTTTTCCCCATAAGTTAATGTGTATGATTGATATTTTTAAAACAGGTACGGTAACGCGATTGTTACATCTCAGTAATTACTTATCGGACCAAGAAATCGTTTAAACAATGTTAACTTTTACCGGACGTATTCTAAATATACAGGATGATATGATTAAAATTAAATTTTTTCCGACCAAAAACTAAAAAACTGTAAAAAAGTGTGCTATGATAAGCGTAGAACCCATGAATATTACAAAAAGTGCAAATAACTAAAAAAATATAAAACTGTGAAACGTAACATGGACCTCTAGTAATAAAATCATTTATTTATATAATTATTTAAAAATAAATAAATAAATTGAACAATAACAGTAATTGCTTATTACTTATTTACATAATCCGCATGTTTCTTAACCGAGAAAGATAATTCATAACAAACAATTTTGAGCCAATGGCAAATTTCTATTTTGTAATAGCAACCAATCACAGATGAATTATCGATAATTTGTGCGAGACACTAAATTATAGATAATTTAGCGTCTCGCTCAAATTATCGATAGCAAAATTGAAAGTTCAATAATTGAATAAGTAATTTTTCATTTATTTGTTGTCAAGGCTACATATTTTTGGTAGGGTTCCTGCTTGATACGTTTGAAATCTACATTCGGGAAATTCTGTAGCAAAATATGTTTTGTGATAATTTGGTTCCACTTGTGACTGGTCCAACAATAATTCCCTGAGGACACAATGTGAAACATTTACTCAAAGTAACATTACGATCATTTAACATATTACTACTGATATTACATTATATAAGAAGAAAAAGTAATTAGAGCAAGTACTTCTGTACAGGTTGCAAAGGTTGAATTAACATTTACCAAGCTTTAAAAAAAGACATCCTGTTTATAGAAACACGCGGTATTAACGTGATGCTATTCCAAAAGTTGTTTAATTTTGAACGTGAGGTTTTCCAGGTAAAAGGTAAATAAAAGCGGAAATTTTTGGATTGGACCTAGCCGAATTATAGACAAAGTCCAGATTAGTTAAAAAGTGACCGTGACTTACCAAGATGGCATCTCGAACATTTTTTTTGATATCTTCGATCTTCTGCATCCGCTCAGTATCACTAAACCCGTTGACATGTAATATACGCATTTGTTTAACGATTGTCGACTTGCCAGATTCTCCAGCACCGAGCAAGAGTAATCGATGTGTTGCCCGATACACCTGCTTATCCTTTTGCAGTTGTCTATTAATTTGGTCACTTATACGCTTTTGTGACTTGTCATCACCGCCGGCGGCTTGCTGAGACTCCCTGTTCCCAAAACAGCCCATTGCTGCAAGGGAGGACCACCAGCAGCCGGCGCCCTTTTCGGCGGCACCGGGCCGCACTCTGGGCCACCCGTCGCCACCGTGGCCGACGTCGTGTCCGCCACACTCACTTCCCTAACATCCACCTTATTCTTTCAACAATCACTTATTTTGCGGCATCTTGCGAATTCAACGGTGCAGTTTTCTCGTAAAAATCATTGTAATTTACGAACTGTTGACATATGTCTGGTAGGTTAGGCGCGCAGTCACCTTTCGAAGACGCTTTAACGAGTTTATCACAGATCTTCACCCTTCAAATCCGAATCCGCAGTAAACAATGGCGGTAATTTTTACTAATTTAAAATAATATGTAAAAATGGCTCCGCCGCATACTAAACTCTAAGTAGAGAGATTAGGACAGAAGTTATTTATAAATTATGAATTACAAAAATAGCCGAATACCACACTAGATATGCATTAATGGCTCACGTCGCACACGAGTCTATTTAAAAATAGATCTCGGACGAATTTTTTTTCACTTTTATCGCGAATCCTCTGTCGGAGTTCACAAAAACTACTTGATACACCCTGACAGTAAATCGAATTCACCGACTATTTTCTGTATAGTATTTCACTGGGACACTTGAAAATACTAACACAAATAGGGGCGGATAATAAATCAACAAAAATTCGGACATAAACACTTGTCACTGCATCCCTTGTGAAATTTTCTCAAAACCTGATGACAGCAGACAGGTGAATCCAACATGTCTGACTATTAAGTCCATGTTTAGCCATGCGCGGCGCCACCGACCGCCCAATTGCGCAAGTGCTAAAATTTGAAGGCTATCAAAAATTTTCAAATTCCTTTTAATTTAAAACTATTAACATTCTTACGAGTTATTCCACAAATAAATACTTAGGTTTAACCACATTACGTTAATAGACTTGATTAGTTTGCACGGTTTATAATTTAAAAAAAGTATACACGACAGGACCGTAATCAACATAATTGGTAGTATAAGGGATTAAATGCGGGTTCCACACTTTAAAAAAATAACACCATTTCTTTTAACACACACATACTCATAGCTATACACTGAATTTAATTTATAAGTATACATTAGATTAATTGTCCTATTTACATATTTTTAAAGGAAACGATCAATGCTTATCATTTTGACAACCTAAAAAGTTAGATATCTATTCAAGATGGTTTCTCTTTGATGATTTTACCGAAATATAATATATAAAAATGAATGTTTGTTTGTTTGTCCTCGAACTCCTCCTAAACCGGTAGTCAGATTTGAATGAAATTTTACACACTTCTTCAGGTCGATCCAGAATAGGTCACGAACGTTTGATTTTCGCGATTGCCCTCGCGATATTAAGTTTATATTTTAAAAACTTCAGTAACGGATTTCAATTGTCAAAACATTTAGTTAAAAAAATTTAAATTATTGAAAAAAGAACACGAATGAAATTCTGTGTATTAAAATTATAACATGTTACATGTCACCCGGTATATTATAATAATGGGTGTTCAAAGAAATAACTAAGCACAGGATGGGTAGATCTTTCTTTGACGTTATTGGTCATTTTTTAAAAACAAAGTAGTCGGCCGATACACAGTTTTTAGGTTAAAATTCAAGAGAAAACATTCACATCTGTCAATCTTAAGTTATATCAGCTGCTTTCCATTTCCAACTATTATTATCTCAGTTGGATTAGTAGTAAACATAACCTGTTATGTTCTCTAATTCAGTTTAGTTTACTGAGCTACGTCATAAACTTCATCGGCAAAAGAGGTGAGGTAAACGGATTCACTACTAAACAAATAAAAGCGACAAAAAAGTTAGTGAGCTGAAAGTATCGTAAATAGTGTAAATGGAAAGCAACTGTTTACATCACGTTTTAACGCCACCCTCCGTTATTTTGCTGTACGTTTGTGTTCACTGTAAAAATTATTAAAAAAATTTAATTCCACCCCGGCCTATTCAACCCCAGTTTTTTATTTGAACACTCATTATTACAGAACCACGAAGTTGTTTGTTAAAGTTTTTCATCGTTTCCCCTCCCACTCCCCATGACCAAAATATTTTATTTTTGTATAGCTGATCGGACAGATATACGTATATGCACATTTTCAGGTCCATAACAAACAAACCGAAAAAAAGAATTATACGCATATCCATCGCTGTATTCTGAATTCTTGTATTAAATCATACAAAACTTCCATACAAAAAATTTCTTCGAAATACACCGCCCACCTGTCAAAATCGAGAGCAGATGTCTAATCTGAAGGCCACAATTATTATGGCTGCCCTATCATATTAAGTACAGTTTCTGAGGTAAACAACAAGCTATAACTCATCACATCACGTTGTTCTGTAACGTTATCTGCTATATGAGTGCGCGAATAACGTCAACCAAACAATTCAAAATTTTGCATAATTATCTTGTTCAACTTTATAATGGTTATAATCACCAGCTTGTCCTTCTCTTTCTGGAGCAGCGCTGGCAAAGACCCAGGCAATCTCAACGTACCGGCACGCACTGCGATGGCGGAAAAGGGGGCCAGGTGTGCAATAAACTTGGATCGGACTTTTATAGTTGCTTAATATTGCTTTTATTAGTTTTTCCAATCCCAGCACAAGATTGAGTTGAACATTTATAAATTCAAAATTTGCATATATTTGTAATTACAGAAAACATTAATATTTGTATTAAATAAACACTTCCACGTTGCTTTGCGGATAAACGTAGAAAAGCAACTTTCACAAAAATGTTTGATAACGTATATCTATCTATTTTGAATACAAATTTAACAATAGGAACATACAGGACGACAATACATATAGTGTGTTCCGTAACATAGGATACAGAAGAAAATAAGCATTGAATTTAAAGTGATACCGAGTTAGATTGTTATAGCCTTTCGTTATAAGGTTTCAAAAACTGAACATGCGATTTTGAAATAGTCTGGGTTTCCGGATCTTCTAGTACTACGGAGACAGGGGTAGTAAATCCAATTATAATTTTAGTAGATGACCATTTTGGCAAAAATTTCTGATCCGAATTGTGCGGAATCAATATTAGAAATGTCTTTACTAGGACTTTCTGATTTACTCGAAACCTTACTTCCGGAGGTTTTCCCTTGTTATAATATTTTCGACTCTTTGCGTGAACTTGAGTAATGTGTTGATGGACTACAGACAATGGTGGAGGTTTGGAGTAAGATAAAAACGATTCTAAATGCCACACATGATCTAATGAATTCCAGAATTTCACGATGAAAAAATATGGAAGCTGGACTAGAACCAATAGTCTCATGATGTGTACTATTGTAATTTAAAACAAAGAATAGAAGAACTTTATCCCATGATTTATGCTGCATAGAATACTCTTTTACTAAAAGAGTTAAATTGTATTTTAAGTTGCGATTGCAACGCTCACTCAGATTGCTTTGGGGATGGTAAGGTGCATACCCAGATAGCAGGTAAGCTTAACGCACGTTTGCTTTACAATTGCACATGCTTGCAATGTATAGCTTTTGTTGCAAACTTCAAACAAGCTTATAAAAAGCAATAAAGAACAAGCTTAGTCTGATTTTACTGGATTTATGTCAACGAAGTTATTCGAACGTTACCGAGTAGTAAACAAAAATACATGAGTCGGAGATGCGTGAGCGGCCTAACGGGACTAATTGGTACTCGGCATATTGCGCATTGCGCGTAATTTGCGTCTGGGCTGGGCAGCATCCATTTTTATGTGTTTATAGCTGCATCATAGACCCAAGATATTTTCCGTTCTGCCTACATTTAGTTTGCGTTATCAATATTGATCCACTTGTGATTGTTTTAATAGTGTTTCACCGGATAAACGAAGGTAAGCCTACCTATCACTTTGTTAATTTATTTTTAATAAACGGCTGGTTTATGCAGCCTCATTTAATGTAACGTAATTTAACCTACAAATTTAAAAGTTTGAATACACATAGTCAAGTTCGGACGTTCATGCAGTCATTTACCGTACAGTAAGGATTAAGTTGGTTAACTTTTATCTTCTTTAGTGCACGAACTTTTATTATTAAAAGTTACTATAGAAACGGTGTGAAGCAGGATAATGGACAACAGAGTTATTCCATACCCATATGTATTGAATGCGTAAATGTAATTAAATTACACTAAACAATTCTGCATAAACGTTCCCTTAAATTAAAAAGTAACACTACGTTAAATGCTTAAATTAAATTACGTTAAATTTGTCTGCATAACCCAACCTTAAGTAATTATTTCCCATTGCCCTACATCCAAAGTACTACCTTTTCATACTAATTAGGTTTTCTTCTGATAAAATCTTCAATAAATGTTTTAATCTTTTAAAGATCAATTCCGATGTTTCTTGTTTTAAACTTCTGTAAATTTCGTTAGTTTCCCTTCGAATATTGAATTCAACACAATCATTTGAAGTTAATGTACATGGATCCATGACAAATACATTTATTTTTTATTAAGCATAGTTTGTTGCGGAAAAAGTTAAGCGTAGTCCAACTTCAAATGACAGTAGTTTGAATATAGCATCGCAATTTGATTGGTTGGTAAACTGTCGTTCATGACACAAATCAGTTCTGTGAAGCCGGCTTTTAACTACAAAATTCAAATTCAAAGATTGATCAATGAGGATTAAAAATTATTGAACTATTTATTGCTACTTTCATATACCTATCAGGTAAATTATATTTCCTTTTGATAGAATGTCTCGAAAGTCATTTCTTGCTATGACACGTCAAGGCAAAATGAAAAGGGTTCGAAAGATTATTCAACAACAAAATGAAATTGAGGAACATGAGGACATCATGTTACCAAATGAACCATCCACATCTTTATCATTTCATTCTAATTCAATTGTAGTTAGCCATACTCCATTTGTTGCTACGGTTGATGTAGAAATGGAAATTGATCAGATTGAGGAAGAAAAGCAAGAACCAGAATTCAACGACAATGTAGATTATTCATCATCTGAATCTAATGACAATTACTGGGAAACTAATATTTCAGAAAGTGAAAAGTTACGAGACAGTTTGAAAAGTTGGGCAGTTCAATTTCATATTACAAATGTAGCTTTATCTGCTCTTCTTTGTATTTTGAAAACCCACAAATGCTTTGATTTACCATCAGATGCCCGCTCCTTATTAAAAACACCAACCAACCTAACGATTCGGTCTGTTGCCCCTGGGTCATACTGTCATATTGGATTAAAAATTGGTCTAGAAAAAATTTTATTGACCATAAAAGAGGTAGTAACATCAATAGAATTAATAGTTGGAATTGATGGTCTCCCATTGTTCAAAAGTAGTAGTGGGGAGTTGTGGCCTATTTTGGCATCAGTTTGGAATGTATTGTCCATACGATCTATTGTTTTTCCTGTTGGTGTGTATTACGGTAAAGAAAACCATTTGACTGTTGCGAATTTTTACAAGATTTTGTTAGAGAAGCTGTCAGTTTGTTTAATGTTGGTATCAATTTAAATGGAAATAATATTAAAGTAACAATAAAAGCATTTTGTTGTGATGCACCTGCAAAGGCATTTATTTTAGGAATAAAGGTCATACCGGATATTCATCTTGTACAAAATGTAAACAAGAAGGAAGTTATTTTAATAATCGCATGACATTTCCAGAGTTTAATGGAATTTGTAGAACGCATGAAGATTTTCTTCTCAAAATGATCTAGAGTTCTATACAACTGAAACTGCTTTAACTCACATTCCGAACTTGCATTTTATACATTCATTTCCTCTTGATTACATGCATCTGGTGTGTTTAGGAGTAATGCGTACCATATTCTACATTTGGATGTTTGCTGCTGTTCCCTTAAAACTACCTTCTCGTATAATTAACTCCATTTCGGCTCATTTATTGACTCTTGTTCCTCACATCCCTTTAGAGTTTTGCAGAAAACCTCGTGGCGTTGATCAAATTAAAGATGGAAAGCAACTGAATTTCGTCAGTTCTTGTTGTACACTGGACCAGTCGTATTGTTTGATGCTTTGAAATTTAATTACAGTGCATTTTATAATAATTTTCTCAGTTTAAATATTTCTATAACCATTTTGTTAAGTCCAAAATTTTTAAACAATATCAGCAGTATAGTAAAGAATTATTGGTACACTTCTTAAAAACTTTCAAGAACTTATATGGTCAACAATATTTAACGCACAACTTTCACGGTTTATCTCATCTATCTGATGATGTTTTAAATTTTGGTAATCTTGATTCCTGCAGTGCCTTTCAATTTGAAAATTATTTACAATCACTTAAGAAACTAATTAGGAAAGGAGATAAACCCTTACAACAAATTACTAAAAGGTTAAGTGAGATATCAAATTCAAATGTATCGTATTCTTGTTCGTCGTCTGTTGACAATAATTTTCCAAAATATTTAACACCCCATTCTTCTGGTCCTGTTCTGGAAGATTGTGATTCATTAACACAGTATAAAGCGTTACAGTATCAGTCTTTTAAGCTAACAACTTCACCGCCAAATTGTTTTTGTAATTTATTAGATGGAAGTATTGCAGCAATTTCAAATATCATTTTTTCAAATGATTTGCATTGTATGGTTGTAGTATATAGGAAATTCTTAGAAAAGCAAGATTTTTACGGCCCTCCTTTTTGTAATAGCTCAGAATTAGGCATCCATTTAGTTTGTAATTTATCGACTATTAAAATCGTACCTGTATCACAAATTTCTCAAAAATTAGTGTTGCTTCCTTTTCATGGTAAACATATTGCAATACCTTTACTTCATTTGGTTTAATTTCAAGTAATGTATTTATGTATTGTCTCTCTTTTCTCTTCTTTTCTTGTTCTTAATATTAATTTATTAACTTGTTCGGTATTTTTGAAAAATTATTAATCTTTCGGTTTTTACTTATTTATTTTTCAAAATCAATGGAACCTATAATTATACTATCTAATCCGACCATTATTACGTAACTATCCAAATAAAATGTAGTAATTGTATATTGACTGTCTGAAATATGTTCAAGCATCATGGTAAAAAAATTTGCCATTGTAAAATATACTGAAGAAAATGATGCATTAGGGATTATTCCTTTAAAATGGACATCATTTGAAGAGGACATCTGCCACTTTCCTCCAATTAGATCAAGTGAAACGCAGGAAAAACTTGTAAGAAGGGAAGAGGAGCCAGGTGATAACTGGATTGTATGCCCAATACAAATTTTACACAAATATGGTAAGATGTATTCATTATATATAATTTTTTAAGAATTTTATATAGTAATGAAAACATTAGTTCGATCTTAATTTTTGTGTTATTACTTATGTAGTTAAAGTTTCTAATTAATATTTCTCTATTACAGAAACATATTCAGAGGCTCGTTTAAATTTAAAAAGCAGAAGAAACGTCAAATTTAGATACAGATGAGGAATTAGACTCAAGGAGACGCAAAAAACGCTGTTTCTTGTTACCAGGAGAAAATGAAGAAGATGATGACGTTGACACTAGTTTTTAAGAAAACAAAAAAAGGTGGACATAAAACAATTGAATATCCTAGTTTGATACCCTTCAATACTGCAAACCCAAACTGTGATTCGGAAAACAGTAGTATTTCAAATATCTCCACTGGTTCCACTTCAAGGTGTTCTACTCCATCTGCATCCATTCAACAAATACCAAAATATTTGTGTCATCAAGGAAAACAACAGGTACCTATAAGTTATAATATCAATTTATTTTCGTAATCATATCTAAAACGAATTTTTCATTGATCAGATTCAGATCGACTTCTCGCACAATTGCAACTAACAGTTGCAGCAATGGCAGAGCAGATTAATAAGATGAACTCTAAAATAGACATTTTGTTGGTTAATAATCAACAAATGAATACTGATGGGCAACAAACCATTGAAGAAGAATATTTGAGTTACTTGCCTTTTGAAAACTTGGAGGATTTCAACAAACTGGAGGAGAAAACCAACACAGACGATAACTTCACTAAGCAATTTGTATGTTGAATCTTTCTATTTCTATTATGTTTTGCCTTTATATAATTTTTGATTAACACTACCATTCACTTCTTTCCAGATACGAATTTTAGCAAGTACTGGTGGCAAGGATGTGAGAAGCTTGGTGTCTAACATGATAAAACGTGTAATGAGCGATTCGTTGGCTGAACAATTTTCTTATTCCGGAAAAATTATAAATGAAAAACAAAAATTGTCGTTCGGCAATAAGAAAATATGTCGTTGTATACATGGTAAGACTTTAACATACACTGTTGAGTTTCTGTTTTTTACTATTTTATCTTGTAGCGGCAGCCAGAAAAATATTTGCCGATGCTAGTGACGAGAAAATCAGAGGTGCCCTTTGTAGTTGGCTACAACAGGCAAAGACAAGGAAAAACCGAAGGGAAGAAACTATACCCTTGTACTGTTTTTGTTCTGTATTTGTAAAAGTTTGTTTTCAGAGATCAACGAGGCAAATCACTAGACTCTACATAATAGGTACATTACCTATATTAATTTTAAAACAATCTTACAATATTCATTTTGTAAACATTTTTTAGTTTTTTTATCATTAAAGGCGCTTTCTATTTACAAAATTAACCGAGTTTGTCAGTTATTCTCAGTTTCCTGATTGGTTGTTTTGAATTTCAATCAATCAGGAAACTGAAATAAGTGAGAATAGAAAACGCGATTAGTTTTAGCCTAATTTTAAACATTTTGATTTTTGAATAGTTTTGTTACTAAATAAGCATATTAACCGAAATGTAAAATCTTAAAAGTAATCCTTCAAAAATATTCCTTTGTAAACGACTTTTAGTTTTTACCATTTTCTTTTAACCAAATTCTAAACATTTTATTTTTGAATATTTTTATGTTACTAGATGTACGAACTTTTCTTAATATACGGTATTTTCGTATAATCGTTTTTTTCTAAAATAGGATTTCGTTACTCGCTTACTTAATATAAGCTTGTTTAACAAGTTGACTATATGTTTGCAAAACAAGCTTATTGTGCGCTTGCGAAACAAGTTTATTGTGCGCTTGCGAAACAAGCTTATTTGTAGCTTGCGAAACAAGTTTATTGTGCGCTTGCGAAACAAGTTTATTGTGCGCTTGCGAAACAAGCTTATTGTATATTTGCCATAGGGTAACTAGCAAGCTTGATTTAAGCTTGTTATAAGGTTTTAGGCTTGTCTTAATAAGCTTATAATAAACCTATATGATTGATGTGACAAGTTTATTTCAAGCTTGTATCACACTGACTTTGCTATATGGGTACACGTATGTAAAACTAAAGTACTTGAAAAGCACTTAGCATTATCAGACACAAGAACACGCGGTGGTCCATAAGACGAAAACAAATCAGTAAGACAATTAATTGTTACCCTAGCGGTAGATCTACGACTTGGGTACACCTTTAACCATTTGGAAAACCCATCAACACACACTAAAATGAATCGATAACCATTCTCAGAAGATATTAAAGGTCCAACAAAATCAATATATATCTTTTCCCATATCCCTTTGGGTGGAGTGCTAGCGAGATGACTGCTAACGTTAACATTTTGAGATTTACAAATTTGACACAAATTGCACGAAAAAACATAATCACGAATTTGTTTATACATTCCGTCCCACCAAAACCTTTTAGAAATAGCTCTGTACGTTTTTGTAATAGAATTGTGATTTCCAATTTTAGAATCATGGAAATAATAAATTATGGCGCTCCTTAACTTTTTAGGAACAACAACTCGTTTAAGGTTTAGTCCTTCCCACAAATCTAATCAACAAATCGTCTTTGACTGTAAAATTATTTACATTCTGACCATCTCGAATGCGGTTTAGAATGAGTTTACAATTATCATCCGATTGTTGGTGTTTTTCAATAGAAAGAAAAGATTCCGGAACTTCCACGATTGAATTTAGGAAAACTGGGGTAGAATTATATCACTGTTTTGAGTGCTTTCAGGAGATTCGTCAAATAATCTTGATAATCCGTCAGCAACAGAATTTTGATTACCAGGAATATGTTTTATTGTAAAGTTAAATTTGGATAACTTTAAAAGCCAACGCCCAAACTTCGAAAGTTGCGAAGGATGGTTTGACAACCACCGAATTGCATCACAATCTACTTGCAAGATGAAATGTGTATAGACCAAGTAATCTTTAAATTTGTCTAAAGTGAAAATGACAGCTAAAGACTCTTTTTCATAAATCGAATAATTAAGTTCAGCGTTAGATAGTTTTCGTAATACAAAAGCTATCGGATGAATTCCGTCTTCAAATTTTTGCATCAAAACGCCTGAGATGCCTATGTTACTTGCATCGGTACGAACGATAAACTGCTTAGAAAAGTCTGGCAGTCGAAGAACAGGTGCCTCAGTAAGAGCATGTTTTAATTCTTGAATAGCTTTCAAGTGAATATCGGAAATTTGGAACTTAACCCCTTTACGTTTGAGATTGTTTAAAGGAGCAACAATTTCGGAGAAATTTTTAATAAATTTTGAACATAAGGACACTACACCTACAGATTTGTGAAGTTGTTTGATATTTGTAGGCACCGGAAGATTAAGTATTCCTTCAATACGTTGAGGATCAAGTTGAATTCCTGATGCAGAAACTATGTGACCTAATATTCGAAGCTTAGACATAGCGAATTTTGCTTTATCAGGATTTAATGTTAACCCACAACGCCTAAAACGCCCTAAAACTACCTTTAGATGTTTTAAATGTTGATCGGCATCATTAGAAAAAACTACAAAATCGTCAAAATGATTTATGAAAAATTTTAAGCGAATGTCCGAAAATTCTTGAGCAATCAAACGATTTAATCCCGTGAGGTTAATTTTTAAGCCGAACGGTAAAAAATTATATTCATAATGGTCTCTGATAGTAACAAAAGCAGTGTATTTTTTGGAAGATTCGGCTAATGGTATTTGATGAAAAGCCGAATTCATATCAAACAGCGTAAAGATTTTTGCTCCCGATAAATACGTGAAGATAGCTTGCTGATTTGCCGGAGGAAACGGATCGTATTGAATGACTTTATTTACACATCGATAATCTACAACTAAGCGTTTACTCGAATCCTTTTTTGAAATTAAGAAAACTGAGCTAGAATAAGGCGAATTACTATAACGAATAATTTTTCGTTGTAGTAGATTCTCTAGGTGATCATCCAATTCCTTTTGCTTAAGAGGGTTTAAATAAAAACGATTTCGATAAACTGGTTTGTCAGATACGACCTCAATTGTATATTAAAAATTACTAGCAGTACCCATTTCATCCGTCAAAACATCACCAAACTCTGAAATAAGATTATCAAGCAAAAATTTTTGAGACTCCGTTAGATTATACGGAACTTCACAAATAGAATTACAAAAAATTTTCTTTTTTGTAAAGGTATCTGTAGAATAAAAAGGAATTCTAAAATTAGAAGAAAACTTTAAAGATATAATTTTTTCTGAAATATTTAAAATTATTCCCATTAAATGCATTGCTTGAGACCCAATAATTAATTCAAAATTCAGATTTGGAATTACGTAACAAGAAATTGACCATGAAAAATTGGAAATTTTAAAGAAAATGCGTAATCGTTTACGGACAGTAACAACTGTAGAATTTGGCAACATAACCGATTGCACTCCTGAATCCACACGAACATTTATGATCTTGGTTAATTTGGAAAACAAAGTTATGACTTGCACCCGAATTAAACAAGGTGACAACATTGTAATTAAATATTTTACCTAAAACTAAAGGCATACAATTAAAACTAGATTCTCGACATCCCGGAATAAAACAACATATTAGTTTTTTTAATATTGCTCTTTTCTATCATTCAACTTCCTACAATCATTGACCATACGAACGACAATATCTACAAAAAGGATTGTTCTTATTCTGCGAAGGAGGTGAAACAGTTTTAGTGTGGTTAAATAATGACAACTCTTTTAAATTGGGAGAATCGTTGACATTAAAGGCTTTTGACCGGCTTAAAACCGATTCAATTCGTTGGATATCCGAATCTAAATCCAAAAGGTTTGTAGGTTGAGAAAGGTATTTTAATTCTTCAAAAGTCTCTTTATTACATCGAGCCCAAATTGTGGAAATTAAATGTGATTCCGAATAATTCACTTGTAAAACGGACGCTTTCGAAAGTATGTCAGCTGCATAGGACTCAAAACTTTCGGTTGGACCTTGCCTGCGATTTACGAACTTATCGCACATCAAAATAATATCGGAATTGTTTATGTATTTTTGAAACAATTCAGTTTTAATTTGATTCTATTTAAACGGAACGATAATGGACCACCAATCTGCTATATGATTGTCAATCTTTACGGTCAAGGCTACTAGAAGACTAGACATGTCCAAATTCGGTAGTTTAACAATCTTATTGACGGATTTAATAAAGAGAATAATTGTATCTGGATCATTATGATGACACAAAGGAATGTTAACAATGAGCTTGCCAACGTCGAGAGAAAATTTTATTTTATTAGACGATCGCCCTCAGAACAAGAGGTAGCGGAATCGCCATGTGAATGTGAAGCAGAATCCTGAGGAATTTGAGTAGAAATAGATAATTCTGAATGGTCTTTAAGCTCTACTTCAGTAGGGATTTTCTTATTTTCGAACTCGACATTTTAGTGGAATTATCACCGTCACCAAAAATTCAACAAACAAAATAAATTAGTAAAATAAAGTTAGTTTAAATGGTATATACGTATGCATGCTTATCAAATTATTTATATATATATATGCAAGTAATCACACAATTAAGTAATAATATAAATTTGTAAAAAAATTAATCTCTATAAAAAACAACATTTAACAAACAAACAATTTGTAAAAAAGGTAAGTGTCCATGAACAAACGACACTATTAAGAACAACCACGTTCTGCTACCATTTGTAACGTTATCTGCTATATGAGTGCGCGAATAACGTCCCAAACAATTCGAAATTTTGAATAATTATCTTGTTCAACTTTATAATGGTTATAATCACCAGCTTGTCCTTCTCTTTCTAGAGCAGCGCTGGCAAAGACCCAGGCAATCCCAACGTACCGGCACGCACTGCGATGGCGGAAAAGGGGGCCAAGTGTGCAATAAACTTGGATCGGACTTTTATAGTTGCTTAATATTGCTTTTATTAGTTTTTCCAATCCCAGCACAATTTGTAATTACAGAAAACATTAATATTTGTATTAAATAAACACTTCCACGTTGCTTTGCGGATAAACGTAGAAAAGCAACTTTTACAAAAATGTTTGATAACGTATATCTATCTATTTTGAATACAAATTTAACAATAGCCACATACAGGACGATAATACATATAGTGTGTTCCGTAACAGTCCTCCAAGACAACACATCTAACTGTACTGAAATTTTTCGACCGCGTCCGAGAGTTATTTTTAACAAATTTAAATTCCTTTGACTATTTTGTAATGTAACCCAGGTACTTGCAAAAGCAAGATTTAATTAGCCCGCCAGAATACAAAGCGCGCTTGGCCGGTTGCAAGTGAAAGGTTCCTACGACATTCAATTTAGAACATAACACTTCTGGCTAGTTTATTCGATGATCATGCTGTAACGCTGTAATAGACAGACAAATTAAATAAAACGCAAACGTGGGGATTAATGAATTTATTAGACTAAAAAATAAATTTGGAACGGATATTTAAGTCGAAGTATAAAAAAGCCAAAAAGGGGCACCCCTCTGCCTAGACAACCCGAGGAAAGAGAGGTTAGAAAACCTCGGGTTAAGTCTGACATAACCCAAACAAAAAAGAATCATACTAGTAAGGGTCCATCGGGTTCAAGATCAAATTTTCAATTTGATCGACCGATTTGGATAATTAGAGGTCCTCGTACACAAGTGTATCACCAAAAACACAGAGGTGTCGTTAATCAGGAATAATGTAATTCAGCCCATTTTCACACACAATTCGATTAAAACTGAAGAACGATATAATGGGTCACAGTGGCCCTATTTTTCGGGTTCGCACTGCGAATGTTCTTAAGAACTTGGGAAGCATCAGAATGAAAAGTACAAATTTCAGCCATTGTAATTCTACTTATAAAGATTCAGTTCCACACACACAAAAACCAAATGAGCAAAAGTCAAGGGGCAATGGCTGTTGTATCCTCTCTCCGATCTTCATTCCTTAAGTTATAAAATATTAGTAATTCAACAAGGCCGACTCTCACATCTGAATTCTCATTATTCCCAACTCAAACAAAACACTCTAAAAGATAAAAAAAGAATGATTAACGTTTACATTCGTGTACGATCTTATTCTGCAATTATTGCAAGTTATTTACACCGCTACCCGGGATCCTTACTTACACAAAGACAAAAAACAGTTATCCTAAACACGTGGTCAAACTATGTATACATGCATCATAATCTGTACATGATTTACTACACAAAAACAGAAAGCAAAGAAAAAAAACTTATTACTAATCTTACATTACTAAGCAATCACCCCACAATTTAATACCTTTGTTTAATAATGGTTTAATACAGACCTAGAATTCGCCACAAAAAAAACGTTGTTAGCGTCACTAAAAACGGGAACAAGATGCCGTCTTCCGCGATCAACCCCTAACCATCCCTTCCCATTCTAGTGCTTCCATCTAAACCGTGCACGCAAAATATAAACTAATAACATATACACAATGGTGCAAAAGTAAAATACATAAAACAAAAGAAACTACCACGTAAAATTTAAATTCAAATCGAACCATTTCAATATAGATGAGTGTCAGAACCATTCTATAATGTGCATATGACTTCATGCCTGAGAGATCCATTGTTACTAACATGACACCTTTAAAAAAAAAGTTGGCAGAGTACATCGACCATATACTAAAATTGCTCGCCTCTTAATTACAAAACAACTTGTTGATTTCAGAAATGAGTACACCCATTCTTGTCTTTAGGAAATCGTCCGGATGATCCACAGGGTTCAGAAATGGGCCCTTACCTCTCTTTACTGACTTTTATGCTACTACTATTTTCCGAAACACGAACAGTGTTCTTCAGTTCGCAGACGATTTGGAAGTAAATGAAGACAACAACCACCTCCAGACAAATTTTGTGACTCTTGATTGGCGCAAAGAAAACTTGATGCTGATTATCACTAGCAAATGCAATGTGGTAACGTTCATATTTTAAAATTCAAATCATTGGTAGAAATCGGTAGTAAGTATATGTTAAGATATCGGCTAGGAACTCTTCAACAACGAACGGCATCAAATCGACTTATTTGGGGCTCATCAGGGAAGGGTAGCTCAAACGCAAGCCTTCAAAAATCCCTGAGAATAGATATAGAATTTATTATCATTTTAATAAATTTTGGACAATCGTTTGAAGAAAAATTCAATTTTGGTTTTTTTGTAAAAGTCTTGATTCGGGTCTAATAGCCAGCGTTGATTGAAATTTCTTCCTAACAATTCGTTAACGCGAGTGGTCAGCTTCTTCAGAGGTCCTTTTATCTCCGAAGTTGGATATAGGCTGATGAGGTCGGCGGGGTTTGCATCCGCATAGGTCAAATCCGGTTTTCCGTTCGAGTGTTTTTGACGATTGGATTCCAGATCTCGTTGAACATCAGGGTTTCTTCCTTTCTATTAAAGTTGTCTGTTATGATAACCGTTAGTGTCGCTGCTACTAAGTTTTTGAAGTTCGAAGAGTATCTTACAATCCCTGCCGACTTTTCGGTGTGTCCCAGACGGCAGTTTGCTTGATGTTCTTTAAGCCTAGTTCCCATGGATCTCATGGCGTTTCCTACGTATACTTTGCCACAGTAACAAAGCTGCTGAGTGAGTGTCTCTTTCGCCCTTGTTTGATCTAATGACTGAATCTTCTCGTTTGATTTAAATATAGTTTTGATGCCGTGCGTGCCTAAACCAATTTGTCAGACGCCTCTACAAGGAGGAAACATTTAAAAACGACTGGACAAAGTGAGGAAGCAAAAGGCACGCCTGCTTGGCACTTTGGCGTTTTTTTGCCGGTGCTGAGACACCAACATCGTACCAGCGTTCCTTACGTAAAAAAGATTTATTACATCTGCTCATGCAATTTCATTTTTCAATATAAAGAATGAGCTCGATCGCACAAAAATACAAAAAAAATACAAAGTCCGAAAATATAAAAAGTTTCAGACGAAACAAGCATCGAAGACCTGACTTGAGGTTAACCTAACTGAAAGAGTGCTCACTGAAGGCAACTATGCAGTTACCCCTACATACATATTCAAATTGAAGATATCATCTCCAGCACACGAGCATCAGCGTTCAGACGTTTACCGGACAAAGATGGAGAAGCAATAAGAATCGATATGGAAGGCAAAACCTCCTAAGAACAACGAGAAGTGATCAATCAGTATTATGAGGTCTGAACGCACATCTTCATTCTGCCATATATCCCACATAAACAAGACTACGACTCACTAATCGACTCATCAAGTCATCTTCTCTACCGAAAGATATTCAAAAGAGAATCTTAAGATCCGAAGCTGTTCCTCCAAGACTTTACGAATCACCCAAGGTTCATAAGCAAGATGACCGCTCATGGATCACCAACATACTAATCAGGGTTCAGCAGACTTAGTTCGCAAAATTCGAGAGATCAAGATAGAACCCCACGACATCCTTGTAAGCTTTGACGTGGTTTCGTTGTTTACCAAAGTGCCACTGAAGGAATGTCTTGATATTGTGAGCAAAATCTTTCCTACTGATATCAGCAAGCTTTTCGAGGTCTGTCTCACAGGAAAGCTATTTCATTTGGAAAGGACGGCTCTTTGAAGAAGTGGATGCAGTGGCAATGGGAAGTTCACTCAATCCAGTGATAGCCAATCTGTACATGCGTCTATCTTGAACAGTGTGTAACGCTTATTAGTTCAGAACGTGTGGAAAAATAATTTCAAATAATTGTGTTTAAACCAACGTACACTGGTAGAAGTTATTGTCGTAATGCAAGCTAAAATTAACGATGGGGCACAACATGCCGGCGCCGTTTTAGGTGCTAAAATTTATGCAGTTTTATTTATAAAGTTCGTGTATCAACTAAGAAAATCAAGAATTGCAATCTTAGTACAAATAGGTAGTGATTTATTAACAAAATATTTTGTTAACCTGATCTGAGTTTAGTTTTTAAAATACTTGTTTGGTCCACCAAATTTTAGTAGTTAAAACAATTTACAGAATAATTAAAAACTTACTTCATTAAAAGATTGCACTCAGTAAACTTCGACCATCACTAGAGCAAAACTGACAAATTCCATTTTCGAATGATATCTTATCAAAGTTAACATACCTGTTCTAGTTGAAAGGTCATACACTATTAAAAGAAACAACAAATTATAATATACGCATATATTTATATTTAAAAATCAGCGATTAAACATAGCTACGATCTATATAGAAACAATGAGAGTTTTAAGTACAGACTAGACGTAGATGCACTGCATCATATAACTAACAGCGGTCCATTAAAAGTTTTTTAAACGCTATAAATGTATTTACATTTTACATTAATATTCTAATTGTGTTAATACATATGTATGCAAAGTAAATGGAAGAAAAAGTACATGTCTACAAACGACTCTTCAAGAATCACAATAACCATATATTATGGACTATTGCTCAAATATTTATAAAAATGTAAATACACAATACTGCTAAATGCTAATGAAAAAATTGCAAATTGAAGCAAATATCAATAGACTGTAGAATACAAACCACTTCTTTTAAACACTAACGTATACTGCACAATCTGAACACATTTTGATTCAGTCTCATTATTTGAATTTACCCAATTTAATCCAAAATTTTGACAAATTACACAAAAATTTTTTTCCGACGAAATGTAATATCAGTCTCAAAGGGAATGCAAATGAAGAGGAAAGTTTAATTTGAAAATGCAGTACACGTTAATTAGAAGAATTAATTAAATAGTAATACGAATTAATACTCCTTTATCCTCTTACTTAACAATAATTAAATTTTGACAACCGGTTTCGGTACGATAGACCGTACGATTCTCAAGTCAAAGAATGGACAAAGTTAACTATGAACATTTATAACAAATATAATGCGGTAAAACCCGACAAAAGGGTAAAAAAGAAGGAGTCCACAATTGCGGCACCGAAACCGGTTGTAAAAATTTAGTTATTATTAAACTAGAGGATAAGAAATACTCATCGTTTTATTTACTGTTATAATTAATTAAATTCGTAGAGATTACAAATTTTTCATATACTATTCAGAAACATAACTATCACTCAAATTCCAGGTAGGTATTTAACATTAATATACAACAGAGTACGTTCAACTTTAACAATTTTCAAAGATCAATAATATATATTTTATAACGTTAACAATATTCGAGAACAAAACTTTGTACTTTGAAGTGATTTGTTTCTGAATAAGAAAAAAAACACAAAACGAAAACGAAAAAAAAGACACACAAAGAGATTACAAATTAACAGTTCTTCATGCACACCGATTCATGATAATTGTGACTTTCGACAGTTACACAGCCATTTAATAATCCGAGCATTACGTTCTACAATCGAAGGAGGTTCACTAGGTCTATATGACGAAGGGCAATAATCATTATTATCGATTGGTCTACATGAATCTATAGTAGACACGTCCGAAAAAAACACCGGACTCGACGATCTACTATTACTTAACATATCTTCGTAACTATCACTTGTAAGGCCTAACTGCTCAAAAAATTGCTCCAAATGACTAACAGGCGGGTCCGATGGTCGCCAATAACGATCACTAATATCAGATTTTGAGCGTAAAATTGGGCGATCCTTTTTGTATCTAAGACATTTTTGCCTTTTAAATGTTGATATGGGCGCATAACCCTGACGAGTTAATCTGCAATCTTGGTCTTGACAACAATAATAAGAGCTTCCGCCGCTGTGTTGTGTACTTGAGCCGGAATCGCGGCGCGTCTCCTAAGCACAAAAACAAAATTAAAGTCACAAAAAATGATTCGTAAGTTCATAAAAACTAGAAAATTTATCATCAGTGAACTTATCTGAGAAAGAGAAAAGTAACAAAAATGTTGATTCAATAAAAACCCGAGGATTATGTTTAAAAAACAATACAAATCCGAAAATTCATAATGTAAAATTGTATGAGCTTAATGCAAAATAACACTGATATTGATGTTAAATATAACTGAGAAAATAGTGTTAGTTAATACATAATTAAATCCATCAATATTTAAAAAATATATAAAATTTTTCTTGATACTGTAACGAATCTTATTGTTGTTTTTGTTCCGCATTCACAATCGCGAGATAAGTATAAACACAGCCAGGATAGAATTACACTCTTTAACGGTATTAAGAGATTATTTATTTAATAGGTTACAATTTATAACCACTCGCATTAAATGACTGAATAAATGCATGACTCGCTTTTATACTTCTCGAATAAATTCTAGAAGATAATCGAACGTTTAGGATACTGAGTTCTAGAACACCGCGATCATTCACGTTCCAAACCAGAGAGTACAGAGGAAAGAATATGTCAGAAATTTGTTACAAAAATTGTACCTCCAGTTTAGTTAGGGCTGAGTTGAAGGCTACACTAGGATCACAAGTGGCAGATATCAAATACCTTTAGATAAAAAGGTTATCCACGGTATATGTTGAGACAATATTCGTCTTAAACAGATGTATTTTCTGCTTGTTTGGCCTTGAAACGACTATTTAAAGTTTTTAGTTTGACTATTCTAGGCAGTACTAGCTGAACCAACATGAGGATAAAGGCCTCATAAACGCATTCACCCTAAAGTCAAAACATCGTGACACCTCCCTTAAAGAAGTTCATGTTTTCAAATTTTAATTTCAATACCTGATCTTAACAGTCTACTTGTTTGAAGTTTGAAGGTTTGAAACGTTGCAATTTTATTAAAGTAATACTATCATTATGGATATAGAATTAAAAAAATAGTCCGATTGATACGACTCGTCAAGAAAAAGATGTGGTAGTTACAAAACCTACTTCAAACTACCAGAAAGAAGACTTTATGTAAAGTATGTTTTTTTTGCAATGTACACGTACTACATCAAAATAACGCGTTGGCGTACATTAAAACCTGACATAAATATAACCTAAAAATTGACAGAAATGAAAGTTTTCTTATACCGCTTTCGATTGGGTGTTTTGGAGCGATCTCCGATCGTAATTTATATAGAGACTCTAGTAATTTATGTTTAACTGCCCCACGTACTGAATTCATGAGCGCTCAGAGATTGCTCTTTGTTGATCTACATTGAAAGGACGATCAGTAAAGATCAATCTCCAAACATCACCTTTATATAAACAAAATGTCACTCAATAAGGCATTTCAATGCGCTGTCAGCCGTCAAAAACCTTTAAAAATGGCTACCGTAGGGCAAACTTACGTATAATTAGATGGATTTTATCATTGAATTATAGGATTATAATTATATGTTTGATTGATTTGTAATCAGTGTTAAGTTTTTTAGAATCCCTGTTATTTGTAATTTTAAACATAAATTGAGTTAAAATACTCTTTCACAGATTCTATAACTAACATAATTAAAACAACCACTAAAAGTACAAAAATCAACAGAAATTACACACATTCGAATGAAAACAAAAGTTGGTTTGCCTCACAGACGCCATTTTGGCAAAAGCGTTGAAATGCCTTATATGGACTTTAAAAAAGTACCAATTTTGTCAAAACTTCTCTCATCGTCCAATTCTTTAGATAATGGGTTTATTCCAGAAATATCACTAAAAAATCTATTCAAAAAGTACTGAAATTTGTAGTTTATAAATTGAATGATAAATGTCATAGAGAACAATAACTGTAGTATAACCTTAAAATTCTAAAATGTACGTTCGGCTGATGACTGCGTTGACAGCAGAAAAGTAGCGCTCCGTAAACCAGCAATAGGCATACGCTTACTAGTCGAAAACGCAATGACCTTGAATTATACCTTAGACGTTGTATCACTGACTACTTTGTTAAAAAAATGACCAAATGTCAAAGAAAATTCCAAGACATACCCAGACTAGGTTTTGTTTGAACACCCGTTATTCAGAAATGCAAAAAAAAAGCGATTGGAACCAAACCAAAAAAAAAGAGCGCGATTTATTTAAGTAGACCCCGACAAAATAAAATTTTAATTTAATTTTGAAGTGTCAAAAAAATTAATTTAAAAAAATCCAAATTTGCTTGGTTTCAATTGAAAGTATGATAAACCTCCTTTTAAAGGCTACTTTAATATGAAAACATCGGAGGACGACCCAAACGACTACACCGTAGTTGAAAATTAGTTGATCTATACTTCATTCAATCCAAGGCGAACCTGAGGTAAATAAACATTAATACGTGATCAACACTTGTTTGTACATTCCTTGCATGGGATTGGTTATACAGCGCTTGGGCGGTCTCTCTTGCAGGACCGTAATCAGACAATAATAAATGTAAATTCTAATGAAAGCAGTTCCGAATTTTCAGACTAAATATTTTTTTACAATTTATGTACAATGTTGTTACTTCATGCTTGTGGTGAATAAAATTCTTATTTGGTTTTTTTCTAGCGAGCCTAGTAAGGCTCTACCCACCATGTTCACGTGAACTTCGCATGTTTTTGTTGATCTCCGGTTCGTCTTGAAAGTGAATGCACTATCCAATCTGTATGTTTCTGATAATAAAGAAGATACTGTAAATCATCTTATCGCAAAATTAATAAACAGCCAGGACCAAATTTCACTCTTCAACGGTATTAAGACATTATTTATTTAACACGCACAGTTACTTTAATCCGTATAAAAATACATCAATTACATTACACATTATCTGTAACGGCATGTGTTGTTAAAGTGCAAAGCGCTATCTAAGCGATAGCTTTAATGCTTGTAACACACGTTGCCGATAAAGCCAAGATAACTTGTACAGTAGTAAAATGTGTGTCTTGCGACATCTCGTGTAAACATTGACACGTATGAATAGTATAAACTAAGAAAATCATTAACAAACATTAAAGCTATCGCTTAGATAGCGCTTTGCACTTTAACACACACAGGGCCCTATTCTGTAACATTTCCGTTAATTTTAAAGGTACTTTAAAAAATAAACTACCAATTAGATTAACGAATTTGATATGTAACCATAGATACAACCAAGGTAAAGGCCTTTAATTTTAACAGATTGTTTATAAAAATAGGCCCCACATGCCGTTACAGTTAACTGTTGGCATTTTTCTTAGTTATACTATTCATACGTGTCAATGTTTACGAGATGTCGTAAAAACACACATTTACTTATTACACATTATATTCACTCCATTAAATGTTAACTTCGAACTGACCGTTTAAATACATGATGAGGCTTTTATATTTGTAAAATAATATTCTAGAAGATAATTGAACATATAGGATACAATGTGTTCTAGAACACCGCGATCCATCTAGTAACTACAGTGGCGTAACAATACAAATCAAAATTGAACTACTTGAAAAAACGCCGCTTCATAAAATTCAATAACCGGTTTGTGA
Organism: Abscondita cerata; assembly: GCA_030710515.1. Taxonomy (NCBI): domain Eukaryota; kingdom Metazoa; phylum Arthropoda; class Insecta; order Coleoptera; family Lampyridae; genus Abscondita; species Abscondita cerata. The sequence goes on along the minus strand of JALBCR010001702.1, from coordinate 66,459 downwards.
ACAGCAAATTCACTTAAAAACAATTGTGACCAACTTTCAAAATTTTGTTTAACGGGACCCGTCCAGGGCGTTAACACAACCCCAACATATGGGCACATCGCAGCAAACTGAAACACAATGCATTGTGCCTACTTTGATTTTTGGACACAACTCCTAACATGGATACATTAGTTATAGTAACGATTGTAGCCAGGGACGTATTAAGGAGCGCGGACTCCTTTTGGATGGTATCAATGTGCAGAAAGAAAACTCAAGTTACTGGTTAGGGCGACGTTTCACACCCCAAAGTGGGTGCTTCTTCAAGGGCGGTGACCAGATTCACACCTTCCAAAATAGGTCCAGGATTCTTAACACGTCCCTGGCTACAATCGTAAATGTATTATTTATAGCAAATTCTTAGTAATGTATTTTTTAAATTGAACATCAAAACAGTATTCTGAAAAGCTTATTTTTAAAATAAATACTTTAAAACGGACCGTTAAAATATTTGGCAGATATGATTGAAATGTGAAATGTCAGAAAATAACGGAAGCGTTAAATATATTTCAGGTTTGCGAATCCGGCTGTTAAAATGTAAAATTTAATTCATGGATAAGATAATTTGCAAAATCTTATAAAAAATCACAAAATAAAACCCTTGCACTCAGTCATACTGCATTCTACTAAATAAATGTAAGAGCCTAATTTTGCAGTCGGCCCGAACACAAAAATACCCAGCATCACGGGCGTTCGCTACAGTCGAAATCAATGCCATATGAAATCAATGCAACCACAAACAAAGCACAAAAATGTAGTTTCTACAATTTGCGGTCGGGTTTACCACAACTTGTGGTTATCTCAAAAATGTGATTCGATAAGATAAAATTTTGTGATTTTCATGACATATTTTTTTAATTAAGTTTTGGTCAAATGCCACAAATTGGGAACAAAAAATTAAACCTTGAAGCCTTCTGGTAATAAAACAAACTGAATATTGGTTTAATAAATATGAAAAATTTAACATATTAAACTTACTTTGAAAGCCAGGTGGTTAAGTAACAAAGTGGGAGTTTTATAAGAATTAAGGTAGGCGCGCACTTATCGCGCTACCTTTTATTTCAATATCTGCGCACACTTGAAAGCAAGAATCTAGCAGACGTCAGTTTGTTTAAGGTTTTGTAGGAAGTAAATCCAGTTAAACAAAATGTCCTCGGATAATAAGTATTACGGTAGCATTTATGATTCGATATAAGTTCTTTAGAAAGAAAGAAATATTTCCCAATCTATAAATTGTTATATCTATAACTTTGAAGCTATTACAACAGTAAATTACTATGATACAACTCAGTAACAATAACATAAAGCAACGACACATATCAGTATCACTGCGCTTTCGATGGGCCCATTTGAAAGCAACCGAGCGGCGTGCAGCGATGATCCATTTTCGAATTCTCTCGGCACAATTCCAATAACTGCTATGAACTCTTTCGAGCGCCGCGCTTAAATGAAATTTTCATTTGAGAATAAATTAAGGCAGTTTCTCTGCTCTACGCTACTAATAAGTACGCGCCTACCTTTAATGTTGTTAAATATATTACTAAATAAAAGTTACAAATTAAATGTAATCTTGCCTTGTGGTGTGACTAGCCGAGGCAAAGTATGTTTTGTGGATTTATTGTTCGCAACTTAATCTATTTAACAAAAAAAAACTCTTCCTTAGATTTAGACATTGCTTTCTTCTACAATTGAATAAAACTAACTACGGGAGGAGAAGGTTCGTAGTGTTAATTTTGAAACAGTATATGTAATGAGCAATTCTGAATTTGGTCGATATCAGCGGTTGGTAGTCTGGTTTTTTCTCTTATTTATCTGTCCTGAAAACGACCTTTCAAACATCCACAGATACTCTGAGTACATTAAACATAATACTTGATTTCCCCTCAACTTAAAAATAATTACAAAGGTAAAGGGAAACTTGGAATTGTGGACTTATATTCCCTGCAAGCGACTTGGAACTTTTTCGAATAACAACAACTTCCAAATCGCAATAGGACTATGGTTAAGATTAGATTTATGTGAACCTCACGTCTATGTTTGTGGGGAAAACGTCAATAGAGGCGGAATTCATGGATTACCATTTAGTGCAGCGTGAGCGTTTCCCCCGTCATCAAGACTTAAACTCAATAATCCAGAAGGCTCTTTCTACAGCTCAGATCCGATCGATTAGTAAACATTCAGGTTTATGTCGATCTGATGAAAAGCGTCCGGATGAAGTGTCCTTAATTACATGGTCGAAACGTTTGAATCCTGTGTAGGATGCTACTTCTGTAAACACTCTAGCCCCAAACAATTTACACTCTACTCACCAATTAGCTAGATCCTCTGCAGAGAAAGCTGATAAAAGGAAGTCAGTTATATGAAAAAAAAAAAGGATTCAAGAAGGATATCTTTTTGTGTCGGTAACAGTCGAGACGCTTATTAGTTTTGTGCAGAAGCTACTGCTTTCATCTACGATTTAGGACATATGATGCACTTTTCAACAGGAGAAGTCAAATCCCGATCATATTTAATCCAAAGTTTGGAAATACAAAGAGGAAACTGTACTGTTTTAGGTAGATTACTCTCAACGAGACCTTTAGAGGAAATACACTGTGCCTACTTAAGTTGACAACATATGAGAAACTTTTTACTATGAATTTTACGAAAGAAAGTTATTATTCATAAAAAGTTCTGCTTTCTGCATGTTCTAAAATCTAAATTACAATCATCAGATATTAAATTTTTTCAATCGTATAAGAGGTTTAACACAAATTATGAGTTTGGTACATGTAGTCCGGGAGCCAGTGACATTTTTTTGTCAGTCATTTTAACCCTGACGATAATTTGATAAGTGCTAAATCTAGTTGTGCTCTAAAGTGTAGTGATCGTCAGCTGGCGCACCTACGGTGGGTTGGCAAACGGGAACGCCGAAAACACGTAAAAAAATTTCAGTCATTTTAAACCAGTTGAAATTTATAGAGATGCTAGTTTATATAATTTTTTAAATAATAAAATTGTCAGCTGGCTATATGTCGGTGGAAAACCCGTCAGCTGATCATGAAAACGTGTAAAAAATTGTTCAAATTTTAGTCATTTTAATCCTGGAGGAATTGATAAAGACGGTAGTTTATATAATCATTAAAATAAAAAAAAAACCTCAGCCGGCTGTATGTTGGTGGAACACCCGTCAGCTGGCACAGTGAAAGGTGTAGCGCGTAAACCAGGTATGCTACCCATCCGCGTTCTTAAGTGTATCAGCTGACGGTTTTTTTTATTTAAACGATTATATAAACTATGATCTCTATAAATTTCAGCACGATTAAAATGACTTACGTATAATTTACTCCAGATTTACATGATACGTACAAACCTGTTAGTGAATATATTTCACGCATTGTAGCAGGTATTTCAAATTATTAACTTGTAAAAATTTTAATTGATTAAATTTTTCTATGAAATTAATGAAATGTATATTTTTAAAAATACAATTTATTTTAAAATATACAATACGCTATCAAAATTTATTGACTGACATCTTAACTTTGGCTTGTGCTGCTATCATTTTCTGATTCGAATTCAGACTCGCTATCAGAACTGGCATTCTTAATAAATTCGTCATCATTATCTAGAAAAAGAAAAATAAAGAAAATAAAAATTAAATTCAAAAATTTTCACCTTCTTCTGGTTACATTATTATGTCATCAACAGAAGTTGGCAACTGGCTTCCAGTGAACAAGGTATAGGTGAATTTGTTGTCTACTTCTGTCCAGCCATACTCCGATGGATCGTTGGCATTAATCACTTTTAGGTGTGCGTGTGTCCAAGTTTGGGCTATAAAACATGCTCTTAAAAATGGTTGATTTAATTCTGCTTGGCATGGTGGTAAAGTTGACCCATCAATATTTTTGGTAGGCAGTCGGAAGACGTCGTTCTCAAGAATTTTGTAATTCTTATGGAACGTAGCCTCCCTTGCCTGATTCACTTTTTAAATATCCAAAGCCGTATACGGCACAGATAAATTCTTGTATTACATCAAAAATGTTTTTCTTGTCATCTGATGGCGTAGACATTTGTATGAAACCTTCAGTGAAAGGTGAACTTGCTCTTATAATTGATAGTGGTCGCTTCTTACCTTTTCTAAAGAAAGACGGATTAAAATCACAACCGGTCATAGCATGAAAAGCTGACAGCACTACGCTCACATCGCTTCCAATAACTTAACTTAACTTATTAATTAAAGTTTATACAAGTTAATAATTTGAAATACCTGCTACAATGCGTGAAATATATTCGCTAACAGGTTTGTACGTATCATGTAAACCTCGAGTAAATTATACGTAAGTCATAATTAAATTAATTTTATCCTCCAAAAATTACAGTCACAGACTTATATCTTAATATAGATTCCTTAAAGTGGAGGGAAGAAGTATTGTTCGTCCGTTTCGTACTATAGTGTGTCTTATTAATATACAGTATCCGCCATAAAGTTGGAACCATATGGCTTCTGAAATAACTTAAAATGCGCCAAGTCAAAGTTGACAGGTAACATCTGTCAATTGTCAAGTTCGTAATTTTGGAAAAAAAAATGTCCTAAAAATGGGTCAATTTGTTAAAATTTCGAAAAATGTTACTAGGAAATTATGATGCTAATCACATTTTATGCCCATGTGCCGATTTTGCGAGAGAAATTTTGATGTTCAATAAACTTCATATTTTCGTATTTTTATTCACCCCGTAACTGGCTGCTTTAAAAACATTTAAAACGGTTTAAAGCAGTATAACGGCTACCATTCCATTGCATATTATGATCATAATATTCGTACGTAAGTTGGTTTTGATGATTATTGATATTCTCAGCTAAAAAAGAGGTAGTCTCTGGATTATTTTCCAAATTTCAAAAAATATTTATTGTTTGTAATTTTGAAGTAGTCGTTATGTGTTAAGATATTCAAATTATAATTAAAACCATTTTTGTACTATCCAACTAAATTTTAATAAATAAAAAGTTGAAAAACAATTTCTGATTTTTTTCAAATTTGGAAAATAATCCAGAGACTACCTCTTTTTTAGCTGAGAATATCAATAATCATCAAAACCAACTTACGTACAAATATTATGATCATAATATGCAATGGAATGGTAGCCTTTATACTGCTTTAAACCGCTTTAAATGATTTTTAAGCAGCCAGTTACGAGGGTGAATAAAAAAATACGAAAATATGAAATTTATTGAACATCAAAACTTTTAATTTGAGACCGCTGTTAATCTTGGTGATTAATTTAGTGTATAATTTTGTTGGTTTTTTAAATATTATGTTACATGTGACCGTCATGCTCTAAATTTCAAGAAACCCCGAAGAAGCCCGCATAGGTCGGGCAAAACGTCGGCACATTGAATTAAGGGTAGTGACTCTATTTCTTCCCTCCACTTTAAGGAATCTATATTAAGATATAAGTCTGTATACGTAAGTCATTTTAATCCGGCTGAAATTTATAGAGATCATAGTTTATATAATCGTTTAAATAAAAAAAAACCGTCAGCCGCCTTTATGTCGGTGGAAACCCGTTAGCCGATACACTTAAGAACATGGGTGGGTAGCATACCTGGTTTACGCGCTATACCTTTCACTGTGCCAGCTGACGGGTTTTCCACCGACATACAGCCGGTTGACGATTTTTTTAATTTAAATAATTATATAAACTAGCATCTCTATAAATTTTAACCGGGTTAAAATGACTGAAACTCTTAATTTTTTTAAGTGTTTTCGGCGTTTCCGTTGGCCCACCCATCGTTGGTGCGTCAGCTGACGATCGCTATGCTTTAGAGCACAACTAAATGTAGCACTCAACAAATTATGGTCAGGATTAAAATTTGTCGCAAAATACTATCACTGGCTGCCGGGCTAATGGTAAAGTACCATTATTTGCAACAATATCGAAAACAGTAATTATGAGAAGTTGTTCGGAATCAAAATAGTTATTTATGTACTAAGGGCGTAAAAAGATTTTTATGGCGCGAAGGAAAAGGCTGTAGGGCCATAAAAGCAAGTTACGCCCGCGATACATACACTATTTTATGCAGAGATCCAGTTTTCATTTCAAAAATATGATTGCGTAGAAAATGAAGTTAAGTTTCTCAATAATGAAAAAAGCGAAACCTAAATTTAGTATTTCGGTATATTTATATTAATAACACAATTAGAACAATTGGTCATATTTTCATTTGGAACAGATAGTATATTGCTCGTAGTAGCAGTTAATCCGTCAGTATTATTTATCCTTACATTACATTCTACTATCTCAGGTGGCAAATGCACTTTACAAACTTCTGACGAGTGTTCTCCGCGAAAAATTTCTGTCGCAAGTCTTTGCTTATTTGCAACTGAGTCGTCTACATATTGCTCAGCGACAGATGTGGACTTCTACCCTCCAATCTGTTTAACTCCTAATATACCTTCACCTGCATTTGCTAGCAAAGTAGATGATGTTCGGCGAAATGAATGTCCTGTGTACAATTCAGGGTTGGGAAGTTTTAGAAAAATGGCAATTTTTTTGGGTATTTCGCCTAAAGTATTTTTGCCGATCACTTGCTTGGTGCACTTTCCGTTTCTGTAAGATAGAAAAAATCGGCGAGATTCTGTATCCGCTGGCGAAGATTAGCATATTTTTTGTATATTTCTAAAAGGCTTGGTGTTTTGCCGTTATCGATAACACTGAACATTCTATTTGATTTTGTTTTGGTGTCTCTTAATGTATTTAGCAACGACGATTGTAACTCCTGAATATCGTATCTTTCGAGATTTGTAAGCTCTTGGCGTCGACATGCCCCTAATAACCCAAAAATTAAAGCAACCTAGAGAAAAAAAATCATGAAAGATATTTTTAGTTGTACCTAAGTGTAGCGTTTACCTTATTTATCAAATGAATTTCATCTGATGCCTTATACAAAAAAGTTTCGACATTCTCTTGAGTGAAAAGTTTGGCTTTTTTTGGTTTGAAGCCATCAGACTTAGTTTTTAAAAAGCCAAACAACGCAGAATACCTAGATATGTCGACGTTATGATTTATTTTCAGTGTAGCTTTCAACATAACTCCAGAGCGAACTTGGTTTTCGTATTTTAGAAAGATGATAAAAGTACGCCAGAAGACTTTTTTCGAGGTAGCATTTTTGCACTTTCATTTTACCACACCACTTGATGTATTCAGAGTAAGTTTTTTCGTAAATATCTTTCGATTTCTCGGACATCAAGCCACAGTTTCTTGCCGTCTCAGCCATACCGCTAATTTTAGCTTCGCAGTTTTCTTCATCCGAAGAAAAATCGTTCAAACTCATTTTGAAAAATTCTGGCACAAACTGAACAAAATGGATACCCTTATTTACTTCTTTCACTATAGTAACGTCACCTGTCAACAAAGTCAATGCGTAGAGCAGAGATACCAACTTCCACATATGATTTCACAAGTCAGGAATTTTGACTTTCGACTCGATTCCATCACATAAACATGACTTTCATTCGGAGTTTCATGAAAATTAGTACCCCTGTGTATTATTTTCACGATAGTAATGTAAATGTACCTCCTCTAATACAAATGCTTGAAGTAAATGTCCCTTTAAATAAATTAAAAACAACTTTGACAATTAATTGACGTTTCATTATGGCCCGCGGGCCATAAAGAGGCGGTTATGTTCAGGTGAATTTGACATAATAGACTGATTATAATGGATCTGTGCATAAACTAAGTTTTAATATGCAATTACATTCTTAAACAAAATTATTTTTACAAATTTTACTCAAATTATCGATTCCGAAATTAATCTTTTTTATTTATTACAAACATGACAACTTTTCCGTTCCGTTTAGAAAGCATTAAGCAAAATTATTTATAAAAATGTAATTAATACATCATTAAAGTAATAGTCCGTGGGCCCGTGACATAATGTGTCGGAAAACTTGTATGTCAGCTTTTTAGATCTTAGGTGTAGAATGCTATAAAACGTGCAGTCAGCGACATGAGGCACAAAAAAGTTCATCATTAGATTTGGGCCCATACAATATTGGATGCAATATATTTTTTTCAAATTGTACGTCAGCTTTTTTGCAGACAGGTTTCTAAGGTATGGTTTAGTTACAAATGCCAAAAAACCTGACGTTTTTATCCAGACCCAAACGTTCAGGTCCATACAATTCTCATTGCAATGCGCATTGGCAATTGTATAGACAGCTTTTTTGTAAATTGCTTTTTCTCGATGAAATATCATCGAATTTCAAAAAGCTGACATTTTGGTTGAAACGGTGAAAAGTTAAAAGAAAAATAAATCCGGAAAATGTCATAATTCGCAAAAGGCGAGATGTCTTGAGAGCTCAAGTTGCATTAGAGTGAGAGTGGAAAAAGGCTCTCCTCATGTGTTAGACACAACATTTTTTCCATGACATTCCCCAAAAAACCAACCAACCAATCCAAATAAAAGAAAAACTATTAATTGTAAACGTAACATATTGTTACAGGATTTCGGCACAAATTCGTACGTAAAAGCAAAAATTGCAATCGGAGGGTTACAATAGTCTCGCCTATTTATTTTGTGGTCTCGCTAGCCGCGTAATTCTAACCAATAAATTTAGGGTAACAATGTTTAAAAGTCGAAATATAAGATATTAAATTGAACGAAAGTGACTGAATAATAATAGTTATTTGTGTAACAAAAATTAAATTGTTTAATTAAGTTCCAAGCGACATTCTTAGAACATGATATTTTTTCCCTCACTAGCGAGGGAATAGCTATTTATGTAAACAGTGACGAAACGCATGATTTTTTGTAACGAATGTGCTAATTGCGGAACGAGCGAAGCTACTTTTCGTAACTGGTTACAAAAAATTACTGGTTATAAAAAGTACGTTGTGTACCAATTTCTTTTTTTTTAAATCGAATTGAGACTTAAGGGGCAGAGTATAAAAAAAAGAATCGAATTATGACATTTTCCGGATTTATTTTCACCGCTTCAACCAAAACGTCAGCTTTTTGAAATTCCATGATTATTTCATTGAGAAAAAACAATTTACAAAAAAGCTGACGATAGAATTGTTAATGCACATTGCAATGAGAATTGCATGGGCCTGAACGTTTGGGCCAATTTGAAAAAATATATTGCATCCAATATTGTATGGACCCAAATCTAATGGTAAACTTTTTTGTGCCTCATTCGCGGATCTGCACGTTTCATAGCATTCTACACCTAAGATCTAAAAAGCTGACATACAAGTTTCCCGACGCATTATGTCACGGGCCCACGGACTATAAAGATACGCCAACAAAATGATTCAACATATACGCCTTTTCTGTCAAAACAGTTACATTTGAATTGTTAATTTAGACAAAAAAAAAGAAAACAATATTTTTTTATTTAATTGGATGCAATTTCATATTGGAAAGCAGTTTTTAGTTATTTTTCTTTTTTCAATAACAAATTTTGATATTGTCAAATACAAAAGTACTTGACTCTCGAGTAAAATTAATATTTTTGATAAATCGCGTATACGACTGTAAAAATCTAATATCTGATGATTGTATTTTAAATTTTGGAACATGTAAAACTTTTTATAAAGCAAAACTTTTTTGTAAAATTAATAATAAAAAGTTCCCCTACGTTGCCAACTTAAGTAGACACAATGTATATTATATTTCATTTAGTTTGAATTTTCTGATCTTAAATCAATTTTGATGGCTATGTGAATAAATAAAATAAATTTTCTTACTAAAATTTATATAAAAAAGAGTTTCGTATTATAATAAATAACGGAATGGGCGATGTCTCCAAATTGAGAGTTGTCGGTAAAATATAAAGTGGGCAATGTGTCCAATAATCAAAGTCAGCGATACGTTCAAATCCCTTACATTGGTTGCGTATAAATATCGAAGTGAGCGATGTGTACAAGTTGAGGATTGTGTCCAAGATGGCAGCAGCTACTGGAAAACAAATGGGCGATGTGGACTGTGGCCAAATCAATAGTAAAATCAAAACGGCAATAAGCATTCCATTTGAAAAAACAGATTCTAGATTCAACTCATTTAGGGTCATGGAGAAGTTACGCTAGTTTGACGTACCCTGTAAATATTGAAGTAGCCCCACGCTAGATATTAGTGAAACTAGTTGAATGACTACTTTATCCACACCACAATCATTTATTTACAACATAATCAAAACGTCAAAACGTACATCAATTTCGTTAGAGTATTTTCGTGTGTGTTTTTAGGGGTTTTTAATACAAATATTAAATATGGAAGGTGATCAGTACCTTACAGTACTCCACGGTCAACAAGAAAAACATGTTGTTCTTGAGAATCACCACTTTGGTTTCCGGACCTGGTCATCAGGACCCTCCCGGATAATTACGAATAAATGTATAACACAATTTCACAAAACACAATCACACACTAATATAGGGCACACAACAAATATTCTACAAATTAATGTTGAGGGGTTAGTAAGGACAAATCAGATTTCTTGTCTAATCTTTTGTTTCAGGAATAGGGTCGATATTTTACTTTTACAGGAAACACACTGTGGAGATGAGACAAGTATACTCAATAAAGGTATAGTAAAAGGTTTTCAATTAGTAGACTTTATTGAGAGCCCGATTCATGGAATAGGAACATACGTCAAAGAAAATATTCAAAAAGTATTATTTCTGGAATTTTCGTTATAACTACCACAATCATGATTTATTATAAAAAAATCAGTCTTTCTAAAATGGTTGCATATTTTCGCTCAGCGCCCAGAGTACTACAAAGTTTCTATAAATAATTGTCTTATCAGGTAAGTGTTGGAAAATTTAAAAAATGCAAATTTCGTCGTTTATCGTTAATTTTGTTCATTTAATTGCCAACTTGATGAGACAATCATTTATAGATACCCTGTATATCTATTCTGCACTTTTGTATGAAATGGAAGCCTCGAGTGTAAATACATATTTCCTAACAAAACTGTAATATGGAGACAAAAAAAGTATCTAACGTGGAAGAGGTTCGAAACATGAACACAGTTAACATGAAATAACAAAAGCTCTTGTACCTCGGTCATATTATGTACAGACAAAATATGAATTACTTTAAGTTATTGCACAAAGAAAAATACAAGGTAGAACAAGAATCTTATCATCAACTGCAATTTATAGTAAAACAAACAAGTATTTACATATATTTTCGACCTTAATTTACGAAAAATTTTATATAAAAGAATAATATTTACCATTTTTGTCTTGCCTAATAGAAGATGTGTAGCCTTTAAACGTTTGTTAAAGAATAACTTTTAATTCCGCTTATGCACAAGCAATTAACAAAATTGAAGGCGAAAAGAATACAAGATAAGAAAAATGAGTCATATTTTCTTACTTGTCTCGGTGGAGGAGCCGGTTCACTTCTCTGCGTGTAGTGACCACTCGATCCTCCACTGTCTCTATTCGATAGACTCTTATTGCTACTTTTATTCGAACTCGGCTCGGCCCTGCAATGCAAATCTGGTAAACTTTGTGACAACGTTGTGCATATTCAGCTGGAGGACTAAGCGGTGCCATATGTTCGACACTTAATTCTTCGGCACTATCACAATCAAGGAGTTGTCTTAGTTTATTCTGTAGCAAATCGCTGCTCGCTGTATATACTGAACGTCGATGAGACAAAGGTGGTAAAGATCTTGATGGTGACACTGCCATGTCTAAAAATATTTGTTCAAACAAATTGGTATCTATTAGAAAAAATAGTCTTACATTGAGGAAGAGTTGTAGGTCTATAAGCGCTAGTAGATGCAGCAACATTAACAGATTTACTTCTGATGTAGCTTGCATATCCAATCGCAAACGTAGGTGGTGGTCTTGCAGGTTGAGCCTGTGTGGTGTCTCGCACCATCTCCGATTTCACATAAAACGGTTTACTTTCGGCTAACAATTCAACTGCCGATTTACGTTTCGAACGCATACTTTGAGATTTTGTGAGAGTTGGGTACATCATGGTAGTCATATTTTTCTCAAAAAAGGCAGTGAATTTTCTCTAGATTATTAAATTGTGCATTGTTTTTTTAATTAAGATGAGATTCCATATTATTATCTCTAAAGCCTGCGACAGAATATAAACAGAAACTTAAAAATCGATAACACTTAATTGCACAATTACATTCGCTACTATAACATAAACAAAGCGAATTTTAAACATTACGCGCTTAATACTCACGTATTGGGAAAATCGTAGTTCTTCATAGTTGATGTAATGTTACTTAAATTGAAATGTTTGTTTATCACATATTAATTATTCCACTGATTGTTATAAAAGCAATTTTAAAAATTGCACTACTGACCGAGTGCCAGTAGCCATTTCGCGTACAGCTGATTGCGTGTCAAATACTGCGCATACGTCACGCATACGTGTTGCCATAATTCAAAATTTTGAAAATTAAATACAAAATAAATAATTGTTTATCAAAAAATATACACATGTTTATTATTTATTAATTTTTTTCTCAATATTAATCCATGAAATCGATTAATTGTTTACATTTTGTTTTGTGTAAGGTTAAGGTAAAATACTTAATAATAATTATTATGTAACAAATTAAGAAACTAAACAAAGCAAACGTTTCCCGGTATTTTTTGTATAGTGCAAAATTACAAAAAATGCTTTAAAATAAGTTGCTAAACGGGATTTAAATGTGTATGCTTCCATATACAGGGTGCGCGAAAGAAAGCGTTAGCCTAAGCGTTACTTCACTTCATTGTTTCATTTCAATGAGAACTATTGGCTCTTGCATTTTTAATTCATTAAAATCAATAGTATCAAAAGCAGTCAATTTTACACTGTCAACATGGTTTTCTTTAAAAAACGATTTATTGAATCGAATTTACTTCTGTTTACTCAATGCGTTTCTGGTGTTCTTGATGTGGGTGGCAGAGTTGAAGTTGTTAAGATCGTTACTATAACCATCGTTTCATTGTTAATGTTTATTATTATATTTTTTAATGTTATAACAACGCAACTATTAGATCGGCCTGCGCGTCTTTTTTTATTCCGTTTTGATAGGTTTTTGTTAATTATAATTATGTAATTGTGTTGTTAGTAACGAATTTAATAAAAAACAAATATAATTTTTCTAATACAAAAATATCAGAAGTATGGTGTTTTCTTCAAGTAAATTTGGAACTTCTGGTTGGCGCAGTGACAACTAAGAAGCTGACGACTAATGAACAGAAGTAGTATACATGGTGGGGCAGTTTATACGCGTCGGTCAATATATGAAATATTATTAAACATTTTGAAAACCTGTTTCATCTGATTTATAGAGGACTTTAAAGACTTTTTTAAATTATTTTAAAATATACAGAACGTGCATATACAGGGTGTACATATCCAAGTTATATATTTTAAATAGAACATTGTGTTTTTATGACATTTTTAAATTCTACAGTCAAGATAACTATAAATTAGTATTATGTTTCCTATACCACAAATCAACTGTTTATGAGATATTCACTTTTTTTTTGAAATATTGAGGTAAATTTTAAATTTTGCCTCTGCTTCAGATATTGACATTGTTAACTCAAAACGGTATCAGGTCGATAGCAGAAGTAATGGGCTACAAAGCAAACTGAAATATATTTCGATAAATTATACAAGGTAATAAACAGTGTTTGGCATCATATTAAGTCAGATAAATTTTGTATTTTAAATGGCACACCCTGTATCTGATGGTCTAATTTGACATATAATTTAATTGTCTTCTAAAAGTGTCTATCTCTATACCTATTTCTAATAGTTTTTGAGTTATAAACATTGAAATTTTTGTTGTTAAAATTTTTAATCACACCGGCCTTGGCAATACTTATTTTAGTAAAGATAGGTCTTGTAAATTCTATTTTAGCACTTTCAGTGCATTTGGTAGCTAAATTCATGCTTATGTGAAGTTAATGAACAATTTAAGAAATTAATACAATTATAACAGATCTCGAATTTATAAAAAATCAACAAGCAATAATAGCATTAACCTAGAAACATATGTGATGTATGTTAGAAATATATTAACATTAAAGTCCATCGCTTTCAATACAATATCATAAATGTTTTTTAAACGAATTCCTAATATATTTAATAACATAAAATTATGTCCGTTGACTTTTATGAAAATGAGATTCGTCTGTAAATAGGACGTAATAAAAAAACTCCCAAGTATCTCCAGTGCCCATAAACAAAATTCTAGTCTAAAAACAGAATCTCTATCATAGAGTTCTTGGTGAAGTTGGATCCGGTAGTGATGAAATTTGTTTTTTCTAATAATTCCGAAAATACTTCTCTTGCTAATTCCCAATTCCTGACTGACGCTCTGCTGACTTCGGTGCGGATTTTCGACTACCGATGCCAGCATATGCAATTCTACATCGTCATTTTCCACAAACAATCCATTTCTATTTGGCTTTTTATATTCCACGCTTCTTGTTCTGCAAAAGACGTGTAGCATTCTTTCAAAGTAACGCCGGTCTAGATGATCTCGGTCGGGAAATTTTTAAGCGTAGATCCTAGAAGCCAGTAAACAATTTTCTTTGCATTCCCCAATTACCAATAACATGTCGCATCTTTCTTGCAAGGGTAAACTTTCATTTTTATTAATTCTTAAAAAACACTCTAAACATTTGCTACAATAATAACCCAATTGTATATTAAATTTCATTTTTTTCAGTCTTAACCTGGTGACTAGGATTAAAAAAATTAACATGTAATACTGCGTCATGTTTAAAATAAAAATTCTTATCTCAAAAACTACCATAGATAGGTATAGAGAGCCCTTATACTTTTTGGAAGATCATTAAATTTTATGTCAAATTAGGCCATCAGATACATGGTGTTCCATTTAAAATAAAAAAGTAATACGACTTAATATGATGCCATAGTTTTAGGACCACTGTTTATTATCTTGTATAAGTAATCGAAATACACGTTAGTTTGTCTTGTTGTCTATTCCTTCTGCTAACGACCTGATACGATTTTGAGTAGACAATGTTAATATCTGAAGCAGAGGCAAAATTTAAAGTTTTCCTCATTATTTCGAAAAAAAAAATAGATATTTCATAAACAGTTGATTTTAGGTATATAAAACACAATAACAATTTATAGTTATCTAGACTGTAGAATTCAAAATGTCATAAAAACACTATGTTCTATTTAAAAAACTTTGATATGTACACCCTGTATATAAACACTCTGTATATCTCAAAATAATTTCAAAAGTAATCTTTAAAGTCCTCTATAAATCAGATAAAACAGGTTTTCAAAATGTTTAATAGTATTCCATATATCGACCGACGCCCCACCCTGTATACTGACAAATTAAAAGTTATATACAATATACAATAAAAGTAAACGAGACTGATGTTAGCAATTCTTATGAACTATCTGAAACCTTTAATCGGTTTTTTATAAATGCGCCGAAGCAAATAATTAATAAAATTAGTAATAATGAAAATAATGCTTTCTCAAATATTGCCTACATTTTAAATGAAACTATATCTATGTTTTCTTTCACTACAGACGAAATCGTGTCTGTTTTAAATAATAAACTCAAAAATAAACAATCAAGTGGTCCAGATGAAATACCACAGTTTTTAATAAAAGAGGTGTAGGACGTAATTGCTGCACCTTTAACTTTTTTAGTTAATCTTTCGTTCGAACTGGTATCTTTCCATCCATATTAAAAGTCAATAATATTATTCCTATTTTCAAAAAAGAAGACTTGAGGAGTATGGGAAACTACAGGCCTATAGCTGTATCTTCTGTATTTTCCAAGATATTTGAGTATTGTTTTCTACTTAGATTGCAAAATTTTATTGACAAATTAAAAATCTTAACACCTAACCAATATGGATTTCAACTCTCGAAGTCCACATATTTTATAATAAATTGGTTGAATTTGTGGATGCCGGAGAATGTCCTGTTGGGGTTTTCTGCGATCTCAGTAAGGCATTTGACTGCGTCAACATTGACAGACTATTAGCCAAGCTTGTCATCATTTTTAAAAGACAGACAGCAGGTTGTGAATATTAATTCTAATAATAATGCTACATGTACAATATACAACCTAGCAATTAAACTGTAGAACTAGGAGTACCACAGGGTTCAGTATTAGGTCCTTTTCTCTTCTTATTTTATATCAATGACCTTGATACTCATTTAAACGACAGTGTTGACTGCACTCTCTACGATAATGACACATCATTATTGATTTCCAGTTCAAGTAATGAGAATTTACAAACACAGTGCAATAATACCTTAAATACACTCAACAACTGGTTCTCTTCAAATTTTTTATATCTCAATACCACCAAAACTCGTTATCTTAGATTTCTTAATTATCAAAACAAGAATGATATGACACTTGACCTGAAAATCAATAATGAAACGTTAAATAACTCAAGTGACATAAACTTTTTAGTAATTATTGTTGGCGAAACATTAAATTGAAACAAACACTGCACAAAAATAGAAAATAATTTAAATACTCTTGCATATGCGTTCAGGAATGTAAAGGGCGTTCTAAATTTGTCAGAACTTATAAACATGTATCATGCACTGGTGGCATCTGTTATAAAATACGGTGTGTGTTTCTGAGGAACATCATCAGCTGCTTCTCGAGTATTCATTTGCCAAAAAAGAATTATTAAAATTATAGATGGTGTGCCTAATACTTAGTCCTGTAGGGAGCTTTTTTAGATTTTAAAATTTAACGCTGACAGAAATATATATTTTTGAAACGTGTAAATACATTTTTACTAATATCTACAATCTCAAGAAAAATGGAGATTTATATAAGGAGATCTAAAATATGACAAAATTCGCTATTGACGATTGGTATTAAAATATTTAACAATTTACCACAATATTTAAGATCTATTAAGAATTTTAATATATTTAAAAAAAGACTGAATGATTATCTAGTCAATTTGTGTTTGTACAATATAAACGAATTTAATTATACATGATTGTAATAGCTTTAATAATTTTATCCTTACCATGTGTAATGTGAATCAAATGTACTAATTGATTACAGTTTGTTCCACCAAATGATGGGCCTTCTTATAGGAGTATTTTTTGGAGTGGACTATTAAAACTCCATGTACTAATTACGTGCCAACGTTTCGGTCAAAAGACGTCTGACCTTTATCAAGGCAAAAAGAGAGAGAGAGTTTTAATAGTCCACTCCAAAAAATTCTCCTATAAGAAAACCCATCAATTGGTGGAACAAACTGTAATTAATTAAGACAGGAGATTTCATTTACTAAATGTACTAATGTTTGTTAATGTATTTGACGTATCCTATACATGTATGTGTTGACAGGAAATAAAGAGCATATTATATTATTATTATTATTATTATTTTATCAAAGCATTCGATCTAGTTCTTCTATTGGAAAAATTATCTTCATTATCTACACTAACGTAGACGTTTTGTACATTTTATCCGTGGTTTATAATCAATGATTTTATTAATTAAGTTTAAAGTTCATTTTTTCTAAATATGGAATTACCCAGGGATCTAAGTTAGGTACTTTGCTTTTTTTTTATTTTACGTAATGACATGCCCAATATTTTTAAATCACATTGTTTAATGTATGCCGACGATTTGAAACTATACAGATAAATCGTTATGTATCCGACCTCCAAATTCTGTAGAATGACCTAAATAGTTTGAACGATTGGTGTATTAAAAATTTTTAACCTTAGAATTTAAAAAACGAGTAACGTTGACAATTTCACGGTGATGTAGGTGTCTTTAGTTAGCTTATCCCACTTTTCCAAGTAATTCGCTTTGGAGTTGCGGACTATTTAAATCTTGCTTTTGCAAGTGCCTGAGTTACGTTTGTTGCATTACAAATTGAAGTAGATGTATTTATTAGAAATAACAAAAACAAAAAAAAAGAGAAATATATAACAAAAATACAGAAACTAGTACTGTAAAACGGGGTAAAATAAGAAGCAAATGCATAATCAAACGCTTTAAAAAAGCAATAAATTGAAGCGTGGAAAGCGAATATTGACAGTTGAATAAATAAAAATGACGAACATTATTAAGGCGGTGATGGTGATACATGGACCGAATACCAGATGATAAAAAATAAAATAAAGGCAATATTTCTATAAAATAATCAAAAAGAAATAACATAAAAAATTGACATAATAAGAGATTTCTATAGCAGAATGAGAAAAAGAAAAGTAGACAGGAATATTAACAAAAAAAAGAATGTTAGAGTTCATAATTGAAAACAACTTAATAATAACAAATACAGTACTCACACAAATAAATTTACGAGAGCATATTGATCTTTAATTGAATGTACTGTGTATTATACTATAGTAAGATTTGCGAAGCCAAGTAGATATCACGTTGATCATGGAGTGTGCACGTGAATAGTTCCATATGATCGTAAAACGAACCACCACGGCAACAAAAATAAAATAAAGTATATTTGGTGTGATGTAAATCAATTTATTTGCAATATCCTTTAAATGCTGATAAATAGTGAACAGTGCACGTGATTGTAGAACTTCGTAGGTTGTTGACTTTTACTATAGTAGGTAATCGAAAAAAAAAATCAGAAAAATGGTAATAGACGGTAGAGTGAAAGTAGAATCGAAAATTGCTAGCGACCAATTTGTGGTGGTGGATAAAGTCAGAGAAGATGTACATAAAAAACTCGCAGACAAATAAAAAAAAATTAAAGTGATATAAAAAAGATAGCTGATAAAAACGAACAGGATATGAGAATAAAATAAACGAAACAGGCTTAGAAGAAGCATGGATATATATTTTAAAAACACTTAATTATTTATTTATTCGTATGGTACATTTTCAATATTGTATTGTGATGTAAGTGTTATGTATGGTGCCCCAGAAGACCAGTGTAAACCTGTATAGTGTGGTGACAAAACCGTGTGCAAGAAAGCAAGAAAGAAAAGTAATAGAAAAACTTTATGATTGACAGAGAAGATTAAAATACAATTAAGAAAAAAAAGTAGAAGATACATAATTGATAAGATAGGAGAAAGATATAACAGATATAAGAACCAACGAGAAAAGACTAATGGTCTAGGAAGAACGTGATTTGAGTGGGGCAAACGAAACATACCTCATAGGTTTGTAGCACACCCCACCCCAACCCCCAACCCTCTTCCTCCATAATTGCAAAATGGGTTAAATTCCTTTGGTGGCTACATCTCACGATGCCGTGCTCGTACAAGCGATAATTTGCGGGCTACAATTTTAGCCCTCTCGACCAAACTTGAAAAATCGATATTTTTTGAGATATAAGATCGAAAATAGAGTCTTTAAAAGACACCCATTCTGTTCAATTTTTAACACCCGATATTTTTGGTCTTATTCTGCAAATAAATTGGACCAAAATTTTTTGAGTTATGGCGTCGCGAAGAGGAAAATTTTCCTCTCGTGACCCATTCTCGAGCGAATGCGACGGTACTACAACGAAATTGCACGATCTTTTACGGACAACAACAATTGAAATATATTAGTCCTGAGAAAATGTCATTTGAGTGAGAAATAATTGCGCAAAAAAAACTACAAAGGCTTTAGGCTTTCGAAATACCGCTTTTTTCCCCCCACAAAATCTTCACAATGGCGAAAAAAAGTGAAATTAATTTGATCGGTTATTGATATTTTTCGAGATATAAGCTTGAAAATTAGTTTTTTAAAACAAATGGAATTCGTTTGGATTGTCGGAAATCCATTCTATAAAAGACACCCATTCTGTTCAGTTTTTGACGCACGACATTTTTGTTCCCATCTTGCTAATTAATTAGACATTTTTGAATTATAGCGTCGCAAAGGAAAAAAATTTTAAAATTTTCCTCCCGCGCCACATTCCCGCGCGAATTAACGACCAAATGCTACACTAGCGT
This sequence comes from Abscondita cerata, assembly GCA_030710515.1. NCBI lineage: Eukaryota > Metazoa > Arthropoda > Insecta > Coleoptera > Lampyridae > Abscondita > Abscondita cerata. The sequence continues at coordinate 46,496 of JALBCR010001702.1, read as the reverse complement.
ACTCCGATTGCATGTTTTTTGCGGGCGACCATTTTATTTATATCCCGCCATTTGATCAGATCGATAATTTTCGGGATATGGACCAAAATCTGCTCCATTTTTGCGAGTTTTCTGCCCTTTTTCGCGAACAAAGCGCAGCGCAGAAGTTCAGCGCCGAATGTAGATTCATGAAATTTAAAACTTGGACACCACAATTTCTGTAAACAAAAGTTTGCACATTGTGAAGCGGGCTTAAGGGTATCATTTACAATTCTAACAGCAGGTAGTCTCAGCAGGGGTTATCTTATAGAAGGACTGTAGAATGAATCATTACACTAAGCACGTTTTAGAAAATAGGTAATTTACGTTGCTTACTTAATTTTTTCTTTAAAGAATATATTTGAAGGTATCGCTAATTAAACACCATAGCTCGATTAATTATCGAATCAAAATTTTGTTTAGGAAATGTTTACAAAATAAAATTAGAAATAATTTTGATTTAAAAACGTCTACAAGCAATAACTTTTAAATTAAATCAAAAACTAAACATGGTTATTTGGGTTGACTGATTATTACTTATTTTTAAATAAATCTAACCTACTAATTATTGTAAGTTATTAAAAAAATCATTAAACTCTCTATTCATAATATTTAGTCCTTACAAAATGTATATTTTATGACGTTTCATTTTTTTCTGTAGTTAATATAAAAAGTGAAAATAAAAACTAAGGCAATTCTTATTGTCAACGTATATATTTAGTTTTTGACAAGAATTTATTACATAATTATAATTAAGATACCAAGTTATAGTTTAAAATTAAATGAAAACGTTTTTTTTTAAATAAAGGTATTACTATATAAATAAATATAAGAAATCAATAATGGGTGTGACCTCCATTATTATTGATACATTCTTGGAGGCGTCTGCTCATTGACGCTATCAAGGTATCAATATAATTAATATTAATCGTTACCCATGCGGTATCAATGGCTGCAATTAGTGCATTACGTATTACTGGTATAAAATTTGGCCCTTGTTGTCTTCGGATAACAGCAAGTATTCGAGCCCAAACATTTTCGATAATGTTAAAATCTGGGCTTTTTGCTGGCCAGGGTAACAGCTCCAAGTTATTTGCTTGTATCCAGTTGCACAGTTGTAGTTGTAGAGCTTCGTACACACCTGAACAACAAACCGAGGCACAAACAGAACAACGAACCGAACGGCAATCGGAACATTAATTTGGACGGTGCTACGTACGAATTTTAGAACAGATTCGCAAGTCCTGATTGTTCCACGAACGGTTTGCGGCGTTTCCGCAACTTGTCGGTTTTTCTCCGACATCAAAGAAAATGCGCGCGAATGCGTTTGCAGGTTTGGACGAATCTAAACAAAACGGCGAACAAACTTATGCGGGAAAATTAAATTATTTATTTTTTGTCCTTCCTTTTGTGGGTTTGTTGTGTTTTAGGTAATATTATGGAGTTGACAGAAGAAAAATGTTTTAAATTAATCAGTGTTTAAGAATGCAAGAAAAAAATGATCCCTATTAGCATCATTTGGGCGGGAAATTTCCAAAATAAAAAAAAAAGCGAAGTAAATTATAATTTTTTACTCTTCTTTGTGCGTAAAAATTTGGTTGGCACTATCTTCTTGTTTTCCGCAATTTTCTCTTCTCAATAATAAATATATATGAACTGAAAACTACTGAAAATAATTATGGGAACAGCACAAACGTTCCGTTTGTTGTTCGGATTGTAAAAATCATAAAAGATCGTTTGTCGTTCTGTTTGACTTTCGGTTCGTTGTTATGTTTGTTGCTCGGTTTGTTGTTCAGGTGTGTACGAAGCTTTACAACTTAAGCAACAATTTTTGGCGAATAAAGATTAGTTTGTGATGTAATATTAGAAACACAAATTTATATCATATCAAATTTATGACAACTTCAAAACCAAGAACGTGTATGTTATTGCTAAGAAATTATTAAGGAAAAAGCGCAATTGTAGTGTAAATATTTATAATTAGATATTTTCGAAAGTTTATAAGTCCTCTATTGTAATCTTAATTCTTAAAAGAAAATCCTGTGCATTAGCATTATAAGGAAATGGCTTTTACTTTATGAATAAGTTTCGAATACTTGCTGTTATCCGAAGACAATAAGGGTCAAATTTTATACCAGTAAACCGTAATGCACTAATTGCAGCCATTGATACCGCATGGGAAACAATTAATATTAATTATATTGATATCTTGATAGCGTCAATGAGCAGACGCCTCCTAGAATGTATCAATAATAATGGAGGTCACACCCATTATTGATTTCTTATATTTATTTATATAGTAATACCTTTATTTAAAAAAAAACGTTTTCATTTAATTTTAAACTATAACTTGGTATCTTAATTATAATTATGTAATAAATTCTTGTCAAAAAACTAAATATATACGTTGACAATAAGAATTGCCTTAGTTTTTATTTTCACTTTTTATATTAACTACAGAAAAAATGAAACGTCATAAAATATACATTTTGTAAGGACTAAATATTATGAATAGAGAGTTTAATGATTTTTTTTAATAACTTACAATAATTAGTAGGTTAGATTTATTTAAAAATAAGTAATAATCAGTCAACCCAAATAACCATGTTTAGTTTTTGATTTAATTTAAAAGTTATTGCTTGTAGACGTTTTTTAAATCAAAATTATTTCTAATTTTATTTTGTAAACATTTCCTAAACAAAATTTTGATTCGATAATTAATCGAGCTATGGTGTTTAATTAGCGATACCTTCAAATATATTCTTTAAAGAAAAAATTAAGTAAGCAACGTAAATTACCTATTTTCTAAAACGTGCTTAGTGTAATGATTCATTCTACAGTCCTTCTATAAGATAACTCCTGCTGAGACTACCTGCTGTTAGAATTGTAAATGATACCCTTAAGCCCGCTTCACAATGTGCAAACTTTTGTTTACAGAAATTGTAGTGTCCAAGTTTTAAATTTCATGAGTGTACGTAAATGCTTTCGAAGCTTTCGTGCAATGCTGCGAATTGCAATGAAGTACTGCAGTGTGTCACAATTGTAACGGAAAATGCAGCAACAAAACGAATATACTGAGTTTGAAGAAGGCGAGTCGGATTTGAATGCGCGTCCCAGCTGAAGAAGAAGACGGAAATTTTGAACCCGCCGCTGATTCTGAAACCGTTCTAAGAGAAGTTAGACAACTTCGACCGAGGAAAATTTATAGGAAAGTGTGAAGGAAACAGCAAAAAGGCGCACTAGGGATGGGTTAATTCAGCTTGTTTGTGCCCAAAAGGCGCCGTATACGAGTCATATTCTTGCAGTTGTGGTTAGTGTGACCGCAAATTGTTGTCAACCATAGACTGCAGACGCTCGTTTGTACTGGCACCGACGCGACTTCATTTTGTGCGCAAAACCAACTGGCTCGTGTACGGCAGATCAAACAAGGTGATTCCAAATACTCAAACTGAAGCAGCACCTTGCACGTAAAAGTGCATTATTTAATAATAATAATAAAATAATAATAATTTATTCCTTAGAGACACAAACAGTGTATAGGAAACAGTCAAATATATATATATATATATATATATATGGATAAAATAGTTAAATAAATAAACAACATCATAAACATAATACTAACATTACATTCAGATATAACAAACATTAAACAAAATTGTCAAGGTTTATGTCACAACTGAGGTACTCTTGTACAGAATAAAACGCTTTTTTGACAGCACAACTTGTAATTGCCTTTTAAAATGTTTAATATTGCTCAAATTTTTAGCTTAAGAGGTAAATGGTTGAATAATTTAATTGGTAGAATGTAGGAACTATTACTAGTTAACGCTAACCTGTGGCAGGGAATATTAATATTGTATCCGAATCGAAAGTGGTATCGCTCATTGTCACCAGCTGTAGAAAAATCATTTATATGTGTTTTAACGTACACAATAGCCTTAAAAATGTAAATACAAGGTAAAGTTAAGATATTGAGCTCAGAAAATATTCTTTTACACGACGTTCTAAACTTCTTAAACGTTATTGTACGAACAATTCGTTTTTGCACTAAAAATAATTCATTCAGATAACGGGAACATCCCCAGCACAATATGTTATAGCTTAAAATAGAGTAAACATTAGCATTATAGTAAGAAAGCAATATATCCATAGTTACAACCTGCCTGAGTCGACTCAATACAAAACATTGCAACGATAATACCTTTGTCAGTTTACTTATTTGATCAAACCAGGTCATATTCTGATCCATCTGTATTCCCAGAAATTTGACAACAAAATTATTAGGTACGCTTTTTCCATTGAATCTTACTAACAAGCTGGAAGAACAATAGTTAGCAGAAAATAGAACAATTTCTGTTTTACTTATATTTAATTTAAGGCTATTAACGGCGCAATAGTCTTGCATTGATCTCATACAATTGTTGACTTTTAAACTTAACTCATTGTACGAGTCTGCCGATAAAATAACCGATGTGTCATCGGCATACAAAATGGTATAATCAGCGCAAAATTTCTTAAAAATATCATTTATAAATACTAGAAATAGAACCGGTCCAAGAACACTACCTTGAGGTACACCATTGCAAAGGTCAAGCTGTTGAGAGTGAAATTCCCGACCTGGTTCTATTCTTAGGACTACTTTTTGAGAACGGTTTGTGAGGTATGAAGCTATCCACGAAAGTGCGTCACCAGTTATACCATTCTGAGCCAATTTATTTAATAAAATACGGTGGGAGACCGAGTCGAAAGCTTGCGTAAAATCATAAAAATACCTCCTACTTTTAACTTTAATTCAATTTTTTGATAATTTCAGTTGTAACAGCCACGGAAGCAAGTTCAGTAGAGAAACCTGCCCGGAAACCAAATTGTTGGGCTGAAATAATTTTGTTGGTGTTCAAATACTGAATAAGTCGTAGATAAAAAGCTTTTTCAAAAATCTTTGAAAAGACCGATAAAATAGAGATCGCTCTGTAGTTTTCAACTTTGGATTTATCATTTTTCTTGTATACGGGCACAACAAGAGCAGTTTTTAGATTACTAGGAAAAATTTTTCTCTAAAGAAGTCATTGATAAGTTCGGTCAGTATATGAGCAATATAATTTTCAGCATGTTTTAAAAGAAAGCAGGGTATGCCGTCAATTCCAGAAGAATTCTTATTACAACTTTTACGTATGATTGTACAAACTTCAGGTAATGTAATTGGATCCAAAATCATTTCATCATAAGAAGCTTTACAATATTTGTCAGAATGCTTATTATTTGCAGCGCCGTCAAAGGATTTTACAAAAAATCATTGAATACGTTAGCTGCCAAATTGTAGTCAGAAATAAGATTTCCTGAATTATCACAAAAAGTAGTTGGGTAAGACGCCTTTTTATTAGTATTCACATCATGAGCAATAATCTTCCATGCCATCTTTGATTTATTTGTAGCATTAAAGTACTTTTTATTATTAAATTGCTTTTTACTAAGGAAATTGCCTTCTTATGCTTGACTACCAGAGATTTATAAATATGAAGGAGATTTTGATCACTTGACTCACTACAAATTTGAAAAAGATCTCTAAGAAAAATGCCTCTATTTATGATCTCTTTTGATAACCATGGCTTCTTTTTAAAATTTTTCTTAGTCACTTTTATTCGTTCGATTGGAAACGCATTATTAAAAATTTCTGTAAATCTAGTAATGAATAAATTGAATTTGCCATCAAGATTATCTGCAGAGTAAATTTTATTCCACGTTTCATTTAATAATAGTTGTTGAAATTGAGCAATATTAGTTTCATTTGTATAGTTTCTTTTATAAATATATTTTTTTGTTTCTTGTCCAGAAAGATTGTCTAATACACAAGTAACTACTTGCATGAAGTGGTCAGATAAGCAGCAAGGTATAACGTAGGCACTATCAATGTTGAAATTTGTGAAAATATTGTCAATAATCGTTTTGGAATTTCCTTGTACGCGAGTGTATTCATATATGCGTTGGGAAAATCCGAAACTAGTAAATACGTTAGTTACATAAGCTGCCGCTTTACTGACAACGTTGTTATCAAAGTTTATATTAAAGTCACCACAAAAATACGTAGGATGCTTAAAGGAATTCATGTGATCGACAAGTAGTTCAAAATTATCTTTAAACTCATTATTAACTTGCCCAGGGGGCGATAAATACAAACAATAAGTAATGCCTTATTATTAATAATGACTTCAGCACAAGCGTACTCTAAAACTGTTTCCAAAATTGTTACCTTTAAAATTTTATTTTTGCAGTGCAAATCACTTCGTGTATAAATTGCAACACCACCGCCTAAGTTATTGACACGACTAAAACTCGCCGCTAGTTGATAATTATTTAGTCTTATGGAACTGATTTCATCCTCCCGACAGAAGGTTTCAGTGATACAAACAACTTCTGGGAAAGCCATGGATTGCAGTTGTAATAGTAACTGATCCATTTTGTTACGTAAACTGCGAATATTTAAATGACACACAGTATGTCCTTGTAACTTCATCTCCAAGTCATTTAAGTTTCTTGTTTCTTCTGGGCTTTTTTCCAAAAAACCGTGAAATATAAGCACCATAAGGCCAAAGCGCTGGGTCCATAACTTTTTCGCAGTTCACTAAATTCATTGTTATTTTAAAGGATTTATAAAATTGGGGATATTTTGACGGTATGTCTTCGCACGTAACTTCCGGATATTGTATTTTTAAATAATCAACAATATCTTCAGAATTCATACTAGGATCCAGTCTAGAGATGAAGATATATCCTTTTTTGGGAGCTACTTTAATAAAATTTGAAGTTTTGTCACATCCTACAATTGCAGTATTATTTGCTTTTGTTTTTCTAGGTTTTTTAACTACAGTTGACCAAGTACCAGCATCATTTTTGGCATTTGACTTTTCTGCCGTATTTTCTTGACTACAGATCTCTATCGGTAATGGTTCAGACAACGTTGAGATGCTTTTAGTCTGTTCCCCAGTACCAGTTACTTGCATTTTTTGCGGTTTATTTATTTTAGTCGCTACTTTAATTTTTGGGTTATTAACTACATTTGTTCTTTTGTCTACAACTTCAAGTATATCAATTTGTCCCATACATTGTTTATTGCAGGCCGTGGGCTCTTTTATATCACTATCACTCTTATTTTTAACATTTAAAACACATCGATACGTTCATACAATTGTAACCTTGCTCTTAATTCACAAATAAGATCGTCTTTTTGTTTAATAATGTAGTAAAGGGTACGAACGTCCATACGTTTATCCTTAGTATCAGAGTTATCGTCCAATAACACGTCCAATAATTGTTTACTCTTTTCATTTTGTTCCACGCTTGTACTATCACAACACGTGAACACACAATTATCATTATCTAAGAACTTCACACCGTTATATAACTTTGCACAGCTGTTATGAAAACAACTATTACAATTTATACATTTAACTGCGTTTATTAAGTTAGTTTTCTTGCACCTTTTACACACATCACTATTGTTGCAGCCTACATAGCCCGCCATTTTCTAAATGTCTAAATTTAAAACTTCTCCTCCGATATCTCAAAAAATATCGATTTTTCGAGATCGGTGATCATAACCAAGAATGTCGTACGTCCAAAAAAAAATACAAAAAAGTAGTTACATGAACTTCTCCGTGGCTTTGTTCGCGACGCAACTTTGAAAAGTGGAGCAGTTTTAGTCCATTTTTAGTCCAAAATTGTCGATTTCTCGAACTCGTGAGAGAAGCAAAATTGTTTTACCAAAAATAACCCGCAATTTGAGTAAGCTAGCGTTGTATTCGGATGCTTCTACACGTGAGAAATAGCCGCGGAAGACAATTTTTAAAAATTTCGCTCTTTTACGTAATATCTCGGAAAGTATCAATCTGAGCAATTCGCATAATAGGACTAAAATTGTTGCCTGCAAAAACGTTGCAATCGTTTTTTCGCGCGGTAATGGGCCGTGAAAGAAAATGTTAAACATTTTATTCTTTGAAACGCCATAATTTAAAAATGTCGGCCCGTTAATTTGTTGGATAAGACCAAAAAATGTTGGTCGTCTTTCAGACTTCTGGACTCGTAGATTTCCACCAATCCATTTGTTTAAAAAAAAACATTTTTTACCTTGTTTGGTCGAGAAGACAAAAATTGTAGCGGCAAAATCCTCAATTAATTATCACTTTGAGCACAGAATCGCGAGTTATAACTGATCAAAATTTAACCCCTTCCGCGATTATGTAAAGGTTCCGGATGGTGGGGGTTCACAAAAGCAAGCCTATGTGTTTTATTCCGTTTGCGCAATTATTTCCCACTTAACCCTTTATTCAAGACAATCTCCTCGGACTATATATAGTTTTCATAATTTTATAAATTTGTTCTGTCGATTACAGAATCATTTTGCAAAATTTTATTAAACTCAATTAAAATATTTTCAAAATAAAAAAAAGTATCTATCGCTGAATAAAAAATGTAAAAAATGACATAGATTGTTCCATTTACAAATCTGAATCAAACCAAAATATGAAAAATATTCTTAAAATAACTTGTATATGTGATAACATCATGTGTCGTTATGTGTAATACACAATATTTTTTTCTAATTTTGAAAATAGTTTAAAAAAGTAATTAAATCTATTTCTGAATTCAAATTCTAATTGAGTGTGACCGATGTTACTATGATTAGCATTTCTGAAATGAATGTCAAAACAATCTGCCAACAAATTTTACGAAAAAATATAACTAGTTACAAAAAGTTTGACACCTACTTTGATTATGAACAAATTTCATTTTATATGTCAAAATTAGGAAAATATTATGATTATTCTAAAAAAGGTTAAAGATGACTTCAACACAGTCCTTTTGTTTAAGTACGAAGTTCGAATCATTCAAAAAAAAACCTTTAAAAAAAAGTAAAGGCACAATAAGGTAGAGGAAGATTGAAATGTAAAGAACCTGTCACGTGACCTGCGCCGTGAACGAAAATGAAACGGACGAGTCTACTAGTCACATTAAGGGGAACAAGGAAGTGTATTTCGTAATTTCGTTTGTTGTTTTATTCAAATTGTAACCTAATTCAATAAATGCATTTATAGTTAGGTATATTTTTATGATTTGCGTTGAAGAAGTGTTTCAAAATTTGATCTCGTTTTAACACTTCCTCGATCAAACCCTACCTTACGTTTAAACAAATGTTTACGCCGCTACTGAATTGAAGGTCAAATTAATCGTTCGCGCAAACTGACTCACGTGACAGGTTCTTTACATTTCAATCTTCCTCTAAGAAGGTTTATGTGTCTCAAGTTTGTCGGATGCTAGCGTTCCTAGTCTGCAGGCTAATGTTTACATGTGGTATTTCGAAGATTGAATTTAATTGTTTTCTGCAGTAGAACTGTCTGTCTGTCCATGCTTGTTGTTTTATTTGATACTTTAACTCTCGTAAGGCTTACAATTCATATGTAGTTGTTCTGCAGTGGTAGTGATAAAACCAAAATTGTTTCGGGATTTAACCTAAGTAAGAAAGCAAACTGTGGTTATCATTTCGATATAGTCCAATAGGAAAAAAACGGCGGTAGAGTCCTGAGATGTAAAGATAAAACACCAGTAAACTGTAAAAATGCAGCTTTATTCACTTATAAACCAAATTATAACAACAGTTAAAACACTTAAATAATTTACTCTAATAGTTGACCAAGAGAATAGCTATGCGCAATTTAAAAGAGGCACTTTTCTACAATTATTTACATGTTTCAAAATTCAAAGTAGTATACAAAGAAAGAAAAAAATATAAATAATCGTTATAAACTTCAACATGTAAATATGAGTGGAGAGAATAACAATAATACAATCGAAAATGAGTATAGATAGTATTAAAACAATCATTTTTGAAACTAGTATCAATGAAAAACATAATCTCCAATTAAATATATTTATCTAAATATTTCATAACAGCATGAGCACTTTTGGTAAAAACATTAAATAGTAAATTCATCCAGCTCTGCAGTGTTGTGTATGTTGTCACTACTTATTATATCACGATTCAACTAAAGAAAATAATCTATATTAAACTACATACTTATTTAACAAAGCATATATAATTTCAGTCTAGGCTAGAATTTCTTTATGGCAAGAATTAGTAGAACTAATTTTAACATAAATTATGATATAATTGATATTGTTTATATTATCTACTTATCATAAAATTTTTTGTCTATGGTTTCGTGTTACTGCTTGAAACAATGTGCTTTTTAAAATTAGGCGTAACTTGTTTTTCATTATCATATTAAACCAAAATTTTCTAGTATCTTCAACTTTAAAAAAATAAGTGTTTTCGTTAAACTAAATACAAACCGAACATATTGTGCACACGAATTTACAGCAGTAACTCTACTAATTATAACACGTTAATATTGATATCAGTCACCTACACTTATTTTTACTGTACATGTTAAAAATTAAATATCACTAGAAATAGTATGAAAACCCATTTTTTTTTTTGATATTTGTGTTTGTATTATTTCATTTTACAAATCCAAACATGTAGATTTTACGAAATGCTTTAGTTTATTTATTTGAAATATTGTACTAAATATAGACCACTTATAGAGAAAAATTTGCAAGCACATTGCATGAGTTTCACTTCTTATACGTTAAAAAATAAATAAAAAACGAAATAATAAATAAATCTAATTGAAAATTGCTCAAACGTAGACCTCCTCTATAATGATAAGACATTCACTTAGTAAGATCACAGCTAACAATGTCTGGAGTCTCTCTTATATCATTAAATTACTGACTAGGATCTAGCCACACCGACGTTTATTTAATATTTACATAATGTACAAAACGTTCGAAATGAAAAAATCCAGACCTCCTCTAAATAATGAAATACATCGACACCGATACATTGAATTCTTTCTTGTACGAATTTTTTTTTTCGAATCTGTATAAAATACTACGAAATGAGAATACATTTAAATGCTTGAAAATATTCTGTTACATCAAAATAAACTAAAAAGATTGCGTGTATTTGAATTAAAAACACATATTTTGGTAGGAGTATGGAGTAATCTGGCTAGTTCCTTAGCAGGGTAGGAAATACTTTCCCCGTTTTGTATCCTTTTAGGCCTATATGTTGGAACTACTTGGCTATTACTTCTGATTCTCTACCGATACTAACTTGCAGAGGATTTAGTATCAGATGATTTCGTGTGCTACAAAGACCTGATTTTTGGTACTTCTTTTTTTTGGGAGTCCGATTGCGTAAGAAAGTATTTTGTGTTGTGCGTTAGGAGGTCGAAAAAACAGTAATGGAAGATTAGTTATGTCTTCAGAATCGTTCGCTGTTATTTAACAATATATACACATCTTGCAACATCGTGTCTTATTTTAAAAATAATTTGCATTATGAATATCGAAACAGGCACAGTTTGTACAAAAAATATACTCAATCACGCTTAACAGTCAGATCCTTCCGATTCATGTTTATTCTTTAATTTCTTTTCTTATTTAAATTTAATTGAAAATAAATTTGTTATAGTAGGTAACTTACCTTTTTTTAAAAAAACAGTCGCATGAAATAATCAAAATCGCCTTGCACACTGTAAAGAATCGTAAGTACATAAAGTTAGTGATTTTTTTTTGGTTTTTGGTAATCCAAAAATCAGGTCTTACTTTCAATGTAATTAGATAACTAATTGAGCACCTAATGTTTCAAGCTAACTTAATGTAATTACTAATATTGCACAATTCTAGCGCAGTGTCCTTTGCACGTATTGCTTGTTGACATGTTATAGCGAAGCAGCACGCACTAGCACTCCAGTTTGGTGTAGTTCTATAATTGATAGTGATCTGTGCTAACTGTATGATCTGTTAGTAAATAATTCTATAATCATCAGCAGTTGGCACAGAAGATCAGTAAGCACAGAGCACTAGTGCGTGGAGTGACGTCATTGAAAGGTAGATTCTTTATGAAATGTGTCTGACTTGTGGAAGGATGGCCTGCCATTGTTCTCACTGCCACGTTGCAACGGTATATCTTGCGACGCAAAATTATTTTCAGACTTAGGCCTTGAAGGGTTAATCTTTTTAACGTCCTTCCTAGTTCGTGCAAGCTTCTGTCGCTGACGTTCAATCTAGCCACGGATTCGTCAGAACCGTTGGCGTGATCAGCTTCTGCGGCAAGAGCGTTCACGACCGCGTTTATCGTTTTACTTTCACTTCCCAAATCTTCTTCTTTATGAGTTACTAAATTAGGATTTTTTCCAATTTTGTTTAGCCTAAAAACAAATCGATTATTTATCAAACTAATACGTAAACATGTTACTCGCTACTCGCAAAACAATTAATAAAAGCTTCAAATGTGTATGGAAGAAAAGCGATGTTATAAATTATTTACGAAAATTGTTCAAAAATACTAAATACTAAGATGTAGGCGGGTGTAAAGAATGTGTGTTTTATTGAATTAATTCGGTTGCATCGCTTTGCATCAACATAATACTCATAATCGCAATGCACATTGCTTAAGTGTTAAAATAAATTTAAGGGCAAAAAAATTGGCATAAACCTATGTTACTTATAAGATCTGGAAGAAGAATTAACAGATAAACAAAATGGGACAGCCCCGTCTATTTGATGAATGATGGATAGGTAATAAAAAAATGTTTTAGTTTTTCAAATTCAGATTGTTCACCACCTAAAAATTGGACACTCTACATTATAGGAGTTTGAATTCATTTTTATAATTATTTTAGAAGGTTAACGACCAGTGACGTTTCTCTTATATAATATAAAGGTATTCTCCTAATTAATCAGACGTCTTTCAGTGTAGAATCTGGATTGGTTTGTTTAGAGTTTTTCGCCCTGGTGAAACCCCTTGCGATAGGTGGCAAAACGTTGGCAACTTGGATTACCTAATTAGTGTCTAATTACGGAAGACGTTTTTTGTTTTAACAATGACTGCGGCCATGGAAGCCTCAATTCTTACATTATTTTAAATAGAGTTTATAAAATCACAATGCAAGGCAAAATATACGACATCGTTACTCCGAATATAATGTTAACCAAGCCATTAGCCAATCACGTGAAAAATAACCAATGTATTAAGTACATTGTGAATAAAAATCTTTGAACGTTCTTTACAATTGTTTTAAATGAAAACCGTAGTTGTCAACTTTCTATTACGTTATCAGTATCTAACCTTATCACTTTTTGTATTTAGATTTTTTTAATTTTATTTGTTCGTTTATTGTGATGAGGGTCCAATATACATGGTCCATTATAAAAGTAATGCGCATTTTCTGAGAAAAATAGTTTGTTCAAAATATTCCACGCCAGTACCAACACACTTACGGAGAGTCAGCTTGAAAGGCACCTTAAAACTATTCGACGGGAATGTCTCTTAGAAACGTTTTAACTTGCTTTTGAATATTGTTACGGTATGAACTTACTTACAGAATAATGTTAAGTCCATGAGAAGCGTAACTTACTCCTCAAATATTGCTTCTTATAGAAAATATAGTGGAATACTTTGAAATATTTATTGGAATGTTTACAACGTGGAGTTCTTAGAATTACTGCCGTAATACTCAGAAGAGAAAACGGTTTCTTACAGGAAACGGATTATGAAGTATTTAAAAACCTGACTATCGTTATAACGCTAATAGACCGTTTGCCCGTCGGACAATTGCTTTGTTGGGAACAACGTCAAAATCTTTAAATGCACAAACATATGCTTAATGATCATTTTTACTTACAAGAACTAAATACAGAATATAATAAGAAAGTATCTTTAAATGATTAGAATGTGCAACAAATGTTTTCCACAGACTTCCAAAGCTTTCCGAAGGAAGCAAGAGGAGGGGGTTGACCACCGTGGTGTTGCTCTGAGCCAAGAAATTAGAAACAATGAAGGCCGCGTGACTGCGGACATTCATCATAGTGGAGCCGGACTGTGTTTTTGATGTCAAATATGAACATGTTTAGAATGTCAGCGAATTGATGGATGCTCAATCGGCGGTGGGGATGCAAAACTTTCCGCTTTATTTGAGCAAAGACTTGAAAAAAACAAACGAAAAGTTCAAGGTGGGATAAAGGTCAGATAATCATCAGGTATGTAGTAAGGCTAAACTTTAAAGTAAAAAAGGTCTGAATTGTATATACTCTATAGTTCACAGCAATGTATTTCTGTATCCTGATGGTAATCTACCAATTTTTGAAATTAATAGGTAAAGTAACGGAAAAGATTTAATTATTGAATTCTTTTTGTAATGTTGCAGCTTTGTTGCTGCACTTAAGTACAACGTCAAAGTTTCAAGGTTTGCATGCTTTAGGACAAATTACATCAAAAATCTTTACAAACTGTAAAAAATAGTTTGCAAATTTCAACCAAAACAACTGAGTTATAATTTTATGTTGATTTCAACAATTCAAACCGAAGAAAATAGAGAAACTTTTATAGACCGCTGCAGTAGTTTTTTTTTCACAAAAATTGTTGAATTACTGTTCATATATTTTGGACACCACATATGATATTTTTTATTTAAATGTTTATCTCCACTTTAAATACCTATTAGACCCATTACTCAAAGACAGAGAGCTGCCTCAATATAAGAGCGCTAAGTTGATGTAGAATATCTTACAATAACATAGGCATTCATTGAAAAAATACTTAAAACTGAATTGAATGTATTAAATACATCATTATAACATTTAAGTACTTTCCGTTGCTGCCATATCAACAATCAAACAAGAATCAGTGTATAAAAAATTTAAGATAGTGTGAGGTAGAATTAACACCATGAAAGACTAAATTGCATAACAAAAATTTGTTAATCTACATGAGAGCAGACATTAGAGAAGCGATGAAACAAGTATAATTCAATAAAACCACTCAGGTTCTTTTATACCAACCAACGCACTGACCTCTCCGCGGCTACCGATTCCATGGTACGGCGCATTAACGGGTACTGATCGAGTACTGCGTTAAAATGATCAACTGACAACGAAAATAAATTACAGTATGTTTCAGCACGGACGGATGCAACACGCCGCGCATTTGTTAACAAACAAATTTCTCCAAAGTAGGAACCGTCACTTAAACTGGTGGCAACATCTCCATTAGCCATTACGATATCGACAATTCCTTCTTGTATAAAATACATTTTTGAACCAATAGTACCTTCCTTTATTATAATATCACCTAAAATAAAAATTATTAAAACACATTTCTCAAAAACAGATAAAAGTACCGGGCTGGAAGACTTCATATTTTAGTTTAGTAACAACGTCCGATACAAAGTTTGAGTCCGCATTCGCAAAAAATGGGACCGAAGCAACTAACGATCTACAGTTGTAGTTGATCACATCTTCTCTCAATTTTTCCGATAATTCTCCTAAAATGCATTCTTCGTCGAAGAATTTGCCTTGGTATCGATGCTCGAAATACTCTGTTATTCGTTGCCTCATTTCTCTTGGAAGTTTTCGGTACGCCATATACTCTTCGACTTGCTTTACCTATTGTGTGCCAATACATAAAATACATCAAAAATTTGTCAGGGTCAGGCTGCAGCTCTAAGTGTGATCTGTTTTGTGTATTGTATTTGTGAGTACTGTAATGTAGTGTTATTTTGTAAACGTGATGTTGTAGAGTACAGTTGAACATAATTCTTACACATATTATTAAAAATGTCATCGTTGTAGTAAATTTTTGAGTGCAGTAAAACCACTAAATATAAGTGAACACAGTATTGACAAGAATTTTGATTATAAATAGATTCCTATTTCGTATAAATTGAAATTTTAAGATTTACAATTTATAATACTTTAACATTATTAAGAATATACAAATGAAGATCCACGTCACACAAACGTGAGTGCGTATGAAGTCATAACTAACAAGTAAAAAAAATCCGATATGTATTTAGATCAGGCGTCACAACCAACGCTACAAAAATACGTTGACATCGTTGTTCTGTTTTTTTCTATGTTATTACAAAAAGGTGATCACTATTTAGAGGTTTTACTGTAGTTATACATAATTAAGCATAAGAACCCATATACGCTAACTTTATAACTTTATAATTTTATAAAAAAATCATGCTTTCAACACAAAACTGTTATCTACAAACAATTGTAAATTTGTATATACATTACATCGACAATAAACAACAACATGCAAAAGCGTTAAAAACAAATTAAAGATACCGCAGCCGTTAAACCCCCAAAATACCTTTTCCCGATATTGTCTTCTCGAAGAATCCAAACTTTGAATGAGATTAGTAGCGTGACCCAGGAACAGCGCGTAACACGTCGCTCCGGATATCATCGATAGCATTGTAAGCCACATGTCAGTCAAGGATTGTGGTGGAAATCTGCCATATCCGATGCAAAGCATGTGAGACATAGCTTTAAATAACGCCCACGAATATTGTTCCAGCCAGAACGCGTGCTGTAAAAAATGAAATAAATTTGAATTTGTTCGTAGAACAAGGGTATGGACGAGTACCTCTAATTCGTTAATGGCAACCCACGAATTCGATGGAAATCCTTGTAACATCGGTACTAAAATTGAAGACAACCCGACCAATGTCCGATGAGTAACATCATGCAGATTAAATTAAAAATTCGCATGAAAACGCTGGCCATGTTAAGAAACTGTAAAATTTAAATTCAAATTTCTTACTACATGTTCAATACTAATCCGACTTATATTTGTTTAAAACGACATACACGGCTAAGATTTTAACAATCTATTGTGATATTGGCGTGTCGTTTTAAACGAATATCGTTAATTCTATATATCAATAGTTACAAAACGCAACGCCGCATACGCTACAACATAAAAAATATGAAAATATAAGGTGTTATTGTAATAATAAAAAAAAGCAGCCGTAAAAACTCTATCTTCAACATCTTGAATAATTGGTAACCAAAACTGCTGTAAGCGAAGCAGTGCTATCAATTTTCAAAGCGTAAGCAACTTAAACCCTAATCCAAAAAGCATAAATTATTTAAGGTATTAAAAGTTATTGGTCATACAAAACAAGTTTTACTTTTCATCCATGTACCAAGCACCATATTATAACGAAACCTAATATTGTAGTAGGCAATTAGAGATTCTTCGGGTTATCATTTCACGTAACGTTGTAAGTTAATATTCTGTAATGAATAGTCCGATCATGCAAATAGTGTACGAAGAGTCAATAGTTTATGGAAAGTATAAGTATAAGTATTTTTCAAGCCTACTTCCTTGACTTACATGTGATAAACTGTAGTCACTTACCTTTTAAACTCTGCAACATAGAAAACATGCAAAAAAGGCGACCCGCTCAGCTAATACATCAGCTCTTGTGTGTGTGTAATGGTGCACAATCTAATAGAATATTTAAACAAACCGAGCTAAAGAATGTGCAATACCATGCAATAAGTAAAAGCTATGAAACCGTAACGGGAAGTTCAACAACAGTAAGTAAAAGGATTTGGTTTTAAATGATGTCAGCCAAATACTTGGTGAGTCCAATTTCAAAATCTAAATTAGGCACTCCAAGTGTTGGACGTGCACCTGCTGCTCAAGTGACTCAGGCGGAAGCAGAGGCGGCGCCGCGGATCGGTCATGCAAGCCAGCAGCCCTAAGCGGGTTACCTTAAAGACGAGATTGCTTGTTTTTGATTTTTCGGGCTCCGAACTGAGGCGCCCCCTTCTTTCAGTACGCTTTTTTTGGAGATTCTGCAAGATCTAGAAAAAAGCGAAGAACACACAGTAGTAGAGAAAGCTATGCACGCTGGGCACCAGAAGAACGATTATATATTAGTAGAGAGCATTAGAAGTTAGTTTCAAGTCGATATAGAACTAGTGCAGTGCGAAAGCGGCATTACAGAGCACGCATAGCATATTATTTACACATAAATAGTATTGAACGCATATATAAGACATTATCGATAACTTTTAATGCGATGGTATATGAATTGAAGATGCGTCTTCTATTTCAATTACACAAACGCAAAAGTTTCCCGTCACGTTGTATAACCGAATCCAACTTGGGCTTAATAAGGCAAAAATTTCAGTCAAGAAACAATTAACCTTATTGTAAGCCCTAAAAAAAAAAGAAAAACGAATCTATTATAATCAGTGAAAGTTTAGAAAATATCATTATTCACTGGTTATACTTTAATATATCGTGTCTACTTTTACAGATCAAAATAATTAATTTCTAATTAGTAACGATTACTATAATAATCTACAGATTTATAAAATATCTACCAATGCCTATCTAATAGTGAGTCAATCTATAAACAAGTAGGTACTTAATATATCGTTAGAGATAGTTACTATTACAGAAGAAATTTAAATAAAAAAAAAAATGTACTGTGCTGTAATTTTCAGTGTGTGTATATTATTATTTTGATAAAATTTTTCGACCGGAATTTAACCAAAATAAAATGTACGTATTTATCTTTTTTTAAATGGTTTTCTATAGGTAACTAATTTTCTAACATTCAACATTTATAACTTACTTTAACAAAGATGAATCTCACGCAATGAAAAATGTACATCTACTTTCAAAAACAGAAAAAAACCGATACGTCCCCAAAAAAAGTCTACGTTTAATAATGTACGATGCAAAAAAACCGAGCAGCATCTCCTCAAATCCGAACAAACATACATTATGTTGTGCACCCTAAACATGCCAAAATCGTCCATAAGATCTTTATTTTGCAACTTCAATTTTCATATTAACAACTACATGATCCCTAACAATCATGCACATGAACGTTGTAGATATAAAATGTTCTAAAAATTGCTTTACTTTGTATTAACTTCAATATGATAAAAATTTACTAATTTTTTTTAAAAATTTGGGTATAATTGTTAAAAAAGTACTATAGAAAATTAGTGCAAACGTTTGTCCGAATTTGAAGGAACTAGAATTGAGAGAAATGAAAGCGTTAAAAACACAAAATCAGTCGGTCGTATGTGTTGTAAAAGACTTCCTGACACCAACTTTCCAATTATAATTAATAAACGAAATTTAATTAACTAATAAAAATAAAAAAAATAAGTAAATACAAAAATTTTAAATTCATAATAAGATCGCACCGAAAAAATACAGGGTGTTAAAAAAGTGTAAAATATTTAAAGAGGTAATAGTATAGTAGAAAAGTCTTAATAAACATTAGTTCGGAAAGTAACGCTTTCGTAGATGTGGAAGATTATTCTTTTTTGATTGGTAGCGCTTTCAAAATTTTCTAGTGTTTGGAAAATGGTTGTTTTTGACAAACTGGATCCAAGCCGTAGAGCCTTCTATTACTTTCGGATTTAGAAAGAATATTCGCTTCATCGCCCTTTTACCTTTTGAAACTGTTGCCTGGAGGAACTTTAAAGAAAAGTAGTCAGTCGTTAGTTAGGATATCAAAGGATTGATCGAAGAATAGGTTTTTAAATGAGTCCAACTTTTACTAAATCCGTTAAGGTGATCTGCACCAACTGCGGAAAAGATGATATTGCGAACTTACACGGTCTTAGTATACACATCAGACGAAAACACCCCCACCTTAACTCTGCACTCAGGCGAATACTAATTATCTTGTACTTAAGCTGGCAAGTCAACTAGAAAAACTTAGGACATCAGTTCGAGTTATCAAACATATTCCCAAGAGTGCAAAAAGTAACTTCTCAGCTTATCTTGCATTTATAATAGATGTGTGTGTGTGTTTTGAAGAATAACTTTGTTTGTTTTTATTTTCCTACTATTTGACTGACTTGAAAGCAAAAGCAGAATCTAAGCTCAGCGTTGAGGACGTCCGTGGAGCAGAGTTAGACTTTTATCCTCTGATGGCGGTATAATGAGTATTGATAACAAGACCCCAATGCTCTTAAAAAAATATTCTTCAGCACCCCTCTAGTGATAGACCTGGAAGATACCAAAATTATTCTTTTAATGTATCCATTTTGGATGTGATGAATTGCCTCTCGTCATATAAGAATTGATCTAGTGGCGGCTTGGACGGAATAAGACCATGTCATTTGAAGGACATGACGTCAAAGGAAGCTGGTGTCTCCGGAGCCAAGATGCTTGCTACGATGACAAAATTGACAAACTTAATTCTTTCGAGAGAAATGTTTTCCATATTTGCTCCGATATTTTATGAAGCTTCACTCTGTGCTCTGACGAAGAAGAACGGCGGGATTAAACCAGTTTGGTAGTTGAAATTAATTTGTAAGAAATACAGAAACGCAACAGGCTACTTTCGTCCCCGACAATTAGGCTTTGCCACAAAAAAGGATACGAAGCAGCAGTAAATTCAACACGGACTTAGTGTGATGAAAACAAAGAAACGGAAAAAGTATTTTTCAAAATAGACTTTCGCAATACTTTTAACACTATGAACAAAAGTTTTTTTTTGGAGAAAGTCAAAGTTATGGGCCAGGAGGCTTACGTTTTTTAAGACATAATTTACATCATTTCTTCTCTTTGAGATAAACATTATTTGTTCTGCAAACAGAGCTAATGGTGTAGTTGTTATCGATACGGATTTGGAGACATAATTATTTTATTCGATGAGTCGATCAAAGATAGCCTTTTCACGATTTTAAACCTACGAGTTTCTAATGGATCTCAATCACAACTTGCATTTCTACCTATTGCAATGGGTGGTATTGGAATACGTAAAGTTTTGGACCTTTACCTTCTAGCATATCTATCGTCTACTCTTGATATAGTGGTGTCTATTGTGTCTGAATTATTAAATGGTGGATATCAATAAGATTTAGCAGTCTGGTCAAGTCTTAACCCTCAAGTTCCAGATAATGCTTCGATAAAAAGGCGGTGGGATGAAATCAATGTCTCTAGAATTATTCAAGGTTTGACATTTTCTATAGAGGCAAACAAGGCAAGATTCTTAGCTTCTCAACTTCCGAGAACAGAAGCTTGTCTCAACTAAATTCCCCGCTTGAATCTTGGAACATTACTTAATGACAACGCATTCGAAATTGCAACTGGACTACGATTCGGATTGAATATTTGCTTGCGAGCCTCACATCTGTATTTGTGGTGAAAGAGTTGATAGAATTGAAGTTCATGGATTATACTGCCAAAAGCGCAGGGAGAACACCTCGCCACATGGAGTTGAATGAGATTATTCACAAGGCATTATCTTCAGCTAAAATTACATCCATTTTGAAACCTAGTGGCCTTCTCCGCTCGGATAACAAGAGAACTGACGGCAACTTTGATCCCTTAGAAAAAGAGCAAAATTTAGTGTGGAGCAGCAAAAGCTGCAGTAAGAAAGAAGTTTACTTGATTCAACAAGGCTACTACTTTGTTCCAGTTTGCGTCAAAACACTTGGAGTATTTTGTTCCAAAGCTAACGTTTTATAAACGATCTCGGTGCTAGAATATACCTCGCCTCGTTCTAGACTATATCTAATTCAAAGAATGGGCCTTGCGATTCAAGGAGGTAATTGTTTTAGTGATTTAGGAACAACTCCTTCCACTTTAAATTTATAATATTCCCATGTTTTTATCAGTTAATGGAGTCTTTATTAAATATATTTTATTTGCAAATATTTATAATTTGTTTATTATGTACAACAAACAAAAGAAGCTCGTAGTAAAAACAAAAATTAAGTTACATAAGATGTTCAGATGTTCAAAGTGCCCTCCTTCCATTTCCAAAAAGACACGACATCTACGTATAAAATATATTCTTAAACCCTTCATTGTCTCGGATTTCTGGGATTTTTTTATTAGTTCGTAGCTGCAACTCCTCGAGGCTATTTACAGGAGTATCATAAAGCAAGTTTTCAACTATCCCCAAAGAAAGAAATCTAGAGGGTTTAATCAAACAATCTTGCAGACCATCATACAGGTCTTAAACCTTCCTACCCATCTACGTGTAAACGTTTGGTCTAAATGCTCCCTAACAGCAATCGAAAAATGAGCTAGAGTACTATTATGCTGGAACCACATTTGTTGCCTTTGTTTTAAATAAATGTAGTTCACTGTGTTCCGCAAAAGTTAAGGTAAGCAGATTAATCGGTTTGGCAAAAGAACAGGACCTAGAAACCTGTCGCTTATAATACCCATCCAAATGTTCAATCAAAAACGTGTCTGATGTACAGGTTCCATTAGAGCATGAAGATTTTCGTGGACCTAAATATGCGTCTTGTAAAAATTTATAACCCGGCTTCATCAGTAAATAGAATATTGGCAAGTAAACGGGGGTGGTCAGCATCACTGCGTATAAACAAACGGCAAAAACCAAACGTGCTTAATGATAAGGCGAATTTAAGGCCTGTACTCGTTGTGCATGGTACGGATAAAGAAGCTGCTCGTGGAAGATTCTCCAAACAAGAGGAGCAATAATTCCTACCTCTCCTGATATTCTCCGCACATTCATCCCCAAATTATGCTCTATCTGTGCTGGGATTTATTCTTCTGGAGTAGATACCAATCTTGGTCTTCCGGATGAACGGCACATTTTACTCAATGAACCGATATTACACAATTTTTTAATGAATTCTTCGGAACATACGATCTGCCGATTTGGATACTTCACCATAAAGACGTCGCGCTTCGGTGACTTACTATGGTAAGAAAAAGCTAAATGCTTTTGCTAAATAAAAAAGCAGGTTAAAAAATAATAACCTTTATCTACCCATTTTTATTAAGATTTTTCTTCTTATTTTGGTCTATACTATTACCCCTTCAAATATTTTACACTCTGTTTTTAACACCCTGTATAGAACACCTGCAATACAATTGAATTATAATATTTGTTTGTAAAATGGTAGAGTTGCATAAAAATTAATAATAAAAAGTATAGCAATTTTAGAAAATTTACAAACGAATTAAATTGATTTTGGCGCACAACAATCGATGAATCTCTAAAACGTGACATTGAACTATCGCGCTAACACACACATTCCAAATACCCCAAATTGCTTTAAATGTTTAAACAAGAACTGGTCCAGTTCTAATAAATGGATTAATGTTTAAACATGTGAGCAATAAAGGGTTCAAACAGATAGACAGAAAGAAAGAGAGTGGTGTAGCACCTCGGTGGTCCTGTCTCTAGGTGGGGTAATTGGGGTACCGTCGGGCGCGTACTCTGCCTGTCGCCCAGAAGGGTGCTGGTACATGGGTATCTGCGACCCAAACACCTCTATCAACTTCCTACTTTTCTGACTAGCTATGTTGTTACACTGGTATATGGAATATGTGATCCATTATTCAAGCAGCGGCTGAAAATGCGTTTTCTGTATCCAACCGACAATAATTAAATTAGATTGTAATTTCAACCGCTACTTGAGTTAATTTTTAACTGCATAAAAGATTATAGCACTCATAGCACTCATTCATAAACATAAATCTAATTTTTGAATTTGTGTATTAATGCGTATAATAAACTCTGAAACAAATTTTATTAAGATTTTACTCGACGAATTACATAAAGAACACGTCATCTGAATTAATGCTCGGCAATAAAGCACCTACAAAAGTTGCCATTACACCTAAAGAAAACGTTATCAAGACTCTGGGATGCTATGATTTTTTTATTAACCGTGTACGAATTCAGACGACAAAATACATCACATAACACGAGCTTTTGGAATAATCCGTCAAATTTGTTCAATTATTCATATCGAAATTTCGTTTTTGTACGTACAATTCAAATTTAAAACAAACGTAGTAGAATTGGGACAAAATGTAATAATCTCTACATAGAATTGTGCTATTCAGCGTATTCTAGTTTTGTATTATATATATTGTATGTTGTTTGCTTGTATTTGGCTGTAAACGTAAAATTAAACTAGTTAATGAAAGTAGAAAAATAGAATTACAGAGCCAAACTATTTAAAAGAAAGCGTTTAAATTCTACAAGGCGAGAGATTATTATAAGTTCCTCTAAAATTTCTACACTTGAACTAATTTACAAGTGCAATTGAAGATGTAGAATAATTCTTCAACCGCTTCAATCAGAAAAAAATTATTTATTTTAAGCGCAAGTGCAAAGTTTTATATCACAAAGTGCAAAAAACTTATAGCCTCATTCCAAGCACGCCTGAGCTTAAGGCAAAGCTGACATAAACTCCAGCGCTCTTTGTATTTTATTCTTCTTTTATATTATCTAAACACACCTTTAAAATTATTTTACTTAACAAGTTCAAGGTATATTTAGATTTTCTTTTAAATCTATAAAAAAATTGTATAATTTTAATTAAATGATTAAATGGTATAGATTCACAATGCATGAAGCATGAGCGCGTATGTGCCGATTTTTTTTTCTAAACAAAGTACGCAATAATTTTACTTACATAAACTTCTTCCCATTGACTGACGTATCGTACCAAACGTGATAATCGTAGAAGTCGAACCAATGACAGAAGTTTTGCAAGTCGTAAGATTCGTAATGCACGACCTGCATGAAGTATCTGAAAACTCTCCCCGAAATCCTGGAACAGAAGTTTTATTTTTCGGTAATTCGCAAGTGATCTACTAGTTCCAACAAATCTGTAGAAAGATGCCAAATCAAACATTCTTCAAGAGAATTAGTAACAAAATTATTCATACTTTGATTCATGCATAACACTTACATACATTAATTTGGTGTTCCGCATTCATATACACTACCTCAGTTTACTAAATATCCTTACAGCAAAACAATTGTCAGTACAATTTTTTTTCACAATACAGCTTGTAAAATTAAACTCCACTTACTTGGTTAAATATTAGAAATATATAATCTAAAGGTATGGACGATATAAGGTCGAGGAAAAACCACGTCCTTAAATAATGTCTCGCTATTAATTTCGGATCTAAAATCACTTGTTCGGCGTTATCCTGTTGCATAATACCTGCAAAGATAATACAGACTTACAATACGATCACTAAAGAAGAGGGGCGTTCTAATTTCACTTCAATAAATACAGGGTATCCCAACGAAAACTTGACCCCTCTATAATGTGAAAACTATAAAGTATTTCGAAATTCGCCGAGACACGTCGATTTTTGTTCTTGAGGGGAGCCTTTTGGACAGTCAAGCCAACTCGATAGGTTCATCCCCCTAATGCCTAGCCACCTCAACATTAAAATTTCAAATGAGACTACCCTATTTGTGCCACATCATTTTAAAACCCTTTTCATTGCAAATACAATGACACTTCGTTTTTATAAATCGGTTGAGATTTGACTGAATTATTGGTACAAACGAAAAGTTGACAAACCCAAATACTCGCCACTAAACAGTTTTTTTATCGGCTACACACGACTACATTACTTACATATTTTTATTGAAATGTCTATCAGTTTACAAAAAAAGTCAGAAATGAAAGAAAAAAGCTGAAGCAAATAATGAATTGCTCAAAATGATCCCCGTTAGCTTGCAAACAATAATACAGTCTGTTTTCAAATTCTTTTCGGACATTATTGAAGACATCCGCAGTTATTAATTGGCATTCTTCTACAATTCTCTGACGTAACACTTGTAATGTTTCAGGCTGCGTGGCTTACACTCGTGATTTTAAATGGCCCTCAAAAAAAAGTCTAAAGGGGATAGATCCGAAGATCTTGGTGGCCATTCGACAGGACCTCTTCTGCCAATCCAATGTCCGGGAAATGGTTATTCAGAAATTGTCGAACAGCCACAGTATAATGCGGGGCGCACCATCTTGTTGAAAAGTTATTTCATTTTCTAGTAAATTGTCGTCACTTTCTAAAATCTCTGTTGTCCTAGGATCAATTGTATCTTCTAATAATTCTAGACAAATGTTTCCATTGAGATTACCTTGAATGAAAAATGGTCTAACAATATGGTCGCCCAAACATTTAATTTTTGAGGAATCTGAGTATGAAATTCTCTAATTAAATGAGGATTAACATCACTCCAATAACGACAATTGGGTCTATTTACTTCGCCATTCAACATAAATATGCATTCGTCGGAAAAACATGTTTTGTAGAGAAGATTTGGATTCTGTAGAAGTTGTTCACTAAAGTATTCGCAAAATTCGTTACGGCGATCAAAGTGATCTTCATGTAACTCTTGAACCAGCATCATCTTAAATGGATGAAACTTGTACTTTTTCAAAATTCGATGAACACTGGAACGGGATACGCCGGAAGCTTGAGATACAGTTGTAATCGATTGCTTATTGTTCATCTCTACATGACCCAAAACTGCCTCTTCAAGTGCTTCATTTCGAACTGGACCAATTACTTCACGTTTCTTGTTTAAAAGCGAACCCGTTGCAACGAACTTGTCAATCAGTTGTTTAACGTACTGGGGGCTTACATTTTTTCAGGATGATTTGCGTTAAAATTCATGCTGTAGCTTTAGCGCAATCATTACTTCGATAATAAATTGCAACAATTTCTACTCTTTCCGCGACTAAATAAACCATTTTTAAAACACGTTAAAACTTTCAAGATCAAGCTGAAGTTAACGATTTTTTGGTCACAAGCAAAAAACAGCGACTTTTTTGTGACAGTGTGTTGTTATTCAGAGAAGATCTGCTTTCTATAGACTTATTATAAACAAAAAAACAATTAGTATCTGACTTATTATTTGCTTTAGCTTTTTGTCCTCTTTCTGATTTTTATTGTGAACTGATAGACACCTCAACAAAAATAAGTAAATGTATTCGCTTGTACCAATAATTCAGTCAAATCTCAACCGATTTCTAAAAACGAAGTGTTATTGTATTTGCAATGAAAAGGGCTTTAAAATGATATGCCACAAGTAGGGTAGTCTCGTTTGAAATTTTAAAGTTGGGGTTACTAGACATTAGGGGGATGAACATATCGAGTTGGCTTGACTGTCAAAAAGGCTCACCTTAAAAACAAAAATCAACGTGTCTCGGCGAATTTTGAAATATGTTTTCGTTTTCACGTTATTGGGGGGGTCAAGTTATCGTTGGGATACCCTGTATATAAAATGTAGGTTTTTCAATTATGAATACTAGTAGGAGTAAAAAACGGACTGGTTTCTTTTCTTCTACAAACTAAGTTTTTTTATATTTAATCAACATCAGAAAAAAAATCAACAATCATTAATTTGAGTTTTTCAGATTCTATTCGATAACTAGATACCCCTCAAGATAATTAAGTAGAAACTAAGAAATGTCAACAGTTAACTGTAACGACTGTGAATGTTTAAAGTGCATTATCGTTATCAGGAGCGATAACTTTAAATGCATAAAACACGCGTGTCGATAGCAAGCTAAGTATTTCTTGTACAGTAGCACTTAAATACACACCTCTGATGAGCTCATAATAAGAGCGAAATGCGCATCAGGTGTTCTTTCGTTGCGTGTATGCTTCTGTACAAGAAATACTTGGCTTGCTATCGACACGCGTGTTCTAAACATTTAAAGTTATCGCTCCTGATAACGATAATGCACTTTAAACATTCACAGTCGTTACAGTTAACTGCTGGCATTTCTTAGTTTATACTATTTATACGTGTCCATATTACACGAAATGTCGTTAGACGCCCAAAAGGTTTAAAAAGTTAACTGATTTAGTAAAAATGTCAACATCTTTAGAATGACAAGAGATTTTTTGTAATTCAGATCAAGTAGATGTTGAAAGTAAAGAGTTCGAAAATTTAAGAACAAGTTACTGAAATTGAAAATGTATATGTCGACACTGTAGAAAAGAAACTAGACAGCAAAGAAATATCATGATATAGCATCAATAAAGAAGTAGAGACTAACAACATCTTTTTTTAAAGTTATTTTATATTATATTTATAATTGTCATTTATTGTGGAGTCGCTGTCTCCACTTCAATTATGATTTAAGAGGAAAACGACAAAAGCAAGTAGCAAGATGGAGAGATCGTGGTTGTTGTTGTTGTCATAATAAAAAAGTTACTAGTTTTAAACGTCTGTAACTAAATGAGATTTGTAAAGAATTAAACAAAGTTGTAATTGTTGAAAATAGCGATTGTCCGTCTAGTCGTATTTTCAGTTACTTAGCCTGTTGGCAAAGCTACCAACTAGTGAAGATCCTTACAATCTGCAACTACTAACTAGGGCAAAACAAAACATTTTTAGTCTAGTATTTTATAAAATAGTTAAAGTAAATTTTTACAATAATTTATTTAGTAATATTACCTATTAGGTTTTTGGTGAATTACTTACTATATGTTCAATTCAGAGAAAATATAATTTTGGACCTAAAAAGTGTTATTTAAATGTTATTTAATACCAAACTAAATGAGAATTTTTTCCTCAAGTTACTATTCCAAGAAACGACCCCTTAAAGAATCATCCTGTACAATTTTTAATTGACGAAAGAAAAACTATATAATGAAAGTCTACATAAACGATACAATTTACTCTATAGTCTAACAACAAGATGTTGCGACATCTACTGCTGCTCGTGCTAAAATAGAATGCCCAAAAAGTAATCTATTCGTTGACAGATATGTAAACAGTTGCATATTAGATTCTTCAATTATTTATCGCCAACTAAGCATTGGCATAAAAACAATCTTAAATCGCCTGCTGTACAGTAGGAAGAGATTGTACAATAGGAAACAAACGCCGAGAACCACTCGACTGCTGTTTCGTCCTTTGGTACTCTTGAGAAGTGAACTGTCGACTTAAATCATATGGGAACTAGATGCCGCTCGTGTTAACGTGGCACAGACTAAAGAAACTTTGTCGACAGATATGTAAACAGTCGATTGTTCAATTATTTATTTCAAACTAAGCATTGACATAAAAACAATCTTAAATCGCCTGAAATATGTTTGCAATAGTAAACTTACACTCAACGTTCCAAAAGAACGAAACCACTGTCAAGTGGTTTTCAATGTTTGTTTGCTATTGCACAATCTCTTGCGAACTTACAGCAAGCGATTCGACATTGTTTTTATACCAATGCTTAATCGGCGACAAATAATTGAAGAATCAACTACGTAATTGCTTACATACATGTCGACTAAATTGTTGGAGTTTAAGTAAATCCTTTATAGAAAAAGAGGTTACATAATCTCCCTTGACTTTAACATACTTGGTCCAGCGCTATTCTAACATCAGTATTCCTTCCCGGAAGTGAGGGTCTGGTAGGTTGTAAAAATATTCATCTATGGCTCATTCAACTTCTTTATTGGATGCCAATCACTTTCCAGAAACAAATTTCTTTAAGTTTGGAAACAGAAGAAAGTGTGAGGGTGCCAAATTAGGAGAATATCCCGCAGTTGCGTGCAGGTGCGTTGTCCTGGTAAAAGATGATGTTTTTTCTTCTTTAAGCCAGGTCTCTTCTCGCGAATCTTGACATCCAGATAATCAAGAAAGTTGGAATAATATTCGCCTGTAATTGTTCAATTAACAAAATGCCTTTTGCGTTCCAAAAACATGCTGTTCATGACCTTTCCGGCAGATGTGATCGACTTCGCTTTCTTTGGCGCTAAACCATCGGTTTCCACTCACTGCTTGGACTGCTGTTTCGGTTCTGGCGTGTAGTGTGGAATCACCTCTCATCCATGGTGACAAATCACAGCCTGAGCTATGTCACTCACCTTCACTTAATTGTTGTCCAACACGATATCATGCACTTTTTTGATGAGTGGTTGCGGTTTTTGTCCGTTTTTCACGAAGGTCATCTTCGAGAGATGTGCAATCAGTTTAAATTCAGCTGTCCACATTCTGACAGTATGTAAGGAGCAGAGTCCCTGTAACTTCGGATGAATTTTCTTAGAAGTTAATCCATCCAAAGCGAAGAATTTTATAACCGCACAATATTTAAGTTTATTCATTTTAACGAAAAACACGTAAGAAAAAATTCGTGTAAACAAACTACTTGAGCGAACAAGTTGAAACTTGTTACACGAACTAATGACTATGATTGTTTGCTGATTGCAGCACCATCTCTGTGTCATGCCAAGAACTATTCAACTTACTCTCGTATATGGTAAATTTAAACTCATACAGTTTCAGTTTGTTAAATTTTTTGGGGCATAATAAGCAAATCAAACGGTAAGTATGTTGGAACTGCTTACACGTGTGACGGTATTATTTCCCAAATAATTGATTTATATATCAATTTCTCCCTACAGTATAGGCCGCCGTGTTTGCACTCATGCGTTTGAATATGAATTTTTTGTTTGAGAAGTCTTCTGAGGATTTTAGTTGTTTGGAATTGTCAGTTCCGATGCATTTGCAAAAGTTACACCTCATTTCCTTTTTACTGACTGTCGCGGAAAGGTGTACATGGAAAATGCAATCTAAAAATTGAACAATTAGACATGTGTTTTGTAACATCGATTGAAATAAAATCATCCCATTCAACTTAAGAAATAAGTCTTCGACTACTGTTCCTGTGGAAGTACCTTTTTTACTTTCCTTTGTTTTAATAAAATAATTGCTCTTACGAGTTCTATTAATTGCAGCCACCTTTTTTTTTCTTTTTTTTTTGGTTGGTTTCCCTCTTTGTGCTTCTTTTACTGGACACTGCAGACGTATTCCGTTTTAATTAATCCATGGATATTTAATTATGGTTATGCTAGCAAGGATAATAATCCAAAAATTATAAAATATTGAAGTGAGTCTGGTATCACCCCCAACGCTAAAATTTCCATCTACTTTGATCCCTCCTTCGGGTCAAGACCACCACCCAAGATAAGCCGTTTATCTGGTTCTTTGTGAGCAGCCCAGCAACTGTTATCAACGGAGTCAATTTTGGCTTTTCCTTTTTCTTCATTGGATAATCAAACATTAGATTTGGATACCGGAACTGTCACATCTGCCGAGTAACTGTCGAACACCGTAGACTTCCTAGTTATACCAGCTAAGTTAATTTCTTTATGCATGTCATTTATAAATATTGTCGCGTCCTATGTATACGTACCGTGGTCGTGAGTTTAGCAACGTACCTTTTTTTTTGGCGCTGTAGGTATAAATACTTTTGTCAACTAGAAAGATCTTTCAAAGTACCTGATCAATTTTTGTAATCTATTTAAATAATCGGCCAAGGTCCGGTACTCTCCGTAATTGTTGTCAAATACATTTTGAACAATATTTGTCACGTTAATCGCTTGCAGGGATTAATCGGTGCTACGACTGTCAAATACGCTAACTTATTTGGGGCGTTTGTGCCTCGAATTTGTATTCGTGTTTTAACTCGCTCTCGTAAATTATTATTATTTGATAACTATATTTTGCTATTCATTTTAAATGATATTATCTATTGTTGTGTGTATGTGTATTAATTGAACTCTAGTCGCTATAATAATATACATATTTTCTATCCACGTACAGTTTGTTTCTGTGTCTACGAGTTCTTAGTGGCTCTAGATATTTCTTATACGTAATTCTAGGTGGCGCCTTATAAATTCTTCGTGCAGTGTAAAGGCCTTCATTTTGTACGATTCTCAATCAGCCCACGACCACTTCCGACTAAGAAGAGCTGCCAGCGTTCTAGCACTGCTATATATTTACTTTATTTAGTTTGTTTACAAATAAACCGTAACACAATGAGACGGCAAATTTTTGAATTGGTAATTGGATTACTACCGAACGTGCTACGATAGCACGAGCACTAGATGTCGCACCCAAATTATTTATCGTAGATTAATATACAGGGTGTTCTATTTAACTTAATGAAGTAACAGTCGACATCGCGAACAACTAAATTTGTTCACTATATAAGTAATAATTAAAAATTAAATTAAAAATGAGGTTATTAATGACCTCAATGTAATAAATTTAAATTACTCAAAAGTACATTTACTATACGAATAAAAAACTTACCTGTTCTAAAATTGACAACGATATCAATAAGAAATATTGTGTCGGAAAGACAATTAAAGGCAATCCATCGCATGCTGAGATCGTCGTTGAAAAAGCTGATGGCTACTGGTAGAATAATTAGATTTGCTACAAGAAGCAGCAACATGCACAAATCCCAATAGAATCTGTAACAAAAAAATATCTTTTAAAAACCAATTTTTGTAAAATTTATAAAAAAACTAATTATTTATCAAAAGGAGTAATTGAGTATTTGAAAGTAAGCGGGATGTAAGATAATAAATAAATTAAACGAAATACTTTTTAAAATGTTTGTTCAACTAATAAATTAAAACAATGACATTATTACTATTAAGTAATTTATCGAAGTGACAAACAAAACAATGTTAATAAATCATAAGGTCATTTTTTTGTTCCTTCCTAATAATCCTATTAAGTAAGAAAGATTTTCATGACTTGAATTAAAAGTATCTTAACGTAGGAGTTTTATACGTGACTTCATCTGAACTGTCGAAGCCGAAGGAAAGATTAAATTAAAAAATGTATTAAATTTAGGTAATAAGGAAAAGTTGGTTTATGAATATTTTGCTTAAATTAAGCCATCATTCTATTGAGGAAGTTTAATTAGGTAACTATTGAGAGTGTTCAGCTCATAATGCACGAAATGTACCTATATTTAATTGTTCATGAAATCAAATTTTCCTGTGTTGTGGATTTTAAAAAAATTTACAATTTGAAATAGGATTTGCCAAATTACCAAGCAATAATAATTATTGTGTAATTTTTTTAATATAGACACTGTCAGCATTAAGGTGAATTAATTTATGTATTACAAGAGTTTAAATTATTTTTGTAAATTTGTTGAGGTCATAAATAATGAAAAAATTACCCCAAACGGGAAATAATTTTTTTTAAATATTCAGAACCAAAAAATAGTTTCCAGGGATAATTTAGGCAACATTCACTTCAAGAGAAAACCTGACATTTTAAATTAATATATAGATCGTTGAGCCAAAAAATGTCTATTTAATTAACGCTTCGCCTCAAAACCATTTTCGGAACAATTTTGTTGCCATGAAATCAAGTACAAACCATGATGACATTTAAATTAATATGTAAATTATATAAGTGCAAAAAAATCTTTTGTCCCGAAAAATTTCTGGAATTTTTTGGTTGCCATAGTAACGTGAAATTTTTTTATCGAGTAATATTGGGTAAGAAAATTTCACCGCAAATATAAATCAAACCCGACATTTTAAATTAATATGTAGATCATATATTATGTTCTCAACCCATCATGTTCACTTAATTGGTACCTCGTCTAGAAACAAATTTCGAAATTTTTTTCTGCTTGCTATGGTAAGGTGTCAAAATAAAGGCATCTTATTTGTTGAAATTAGGAAATTTTCAGCTATAATATCTTGAATGCATTGATTCTTTCAAAACATTTTTTGAGTGCACAAAAACAAATTTTTAGGAAATGAATCAATGCAAAAGGAATCAAATTCTACTCGTTTATCATGTCATCAAGTTGACATACGCTAGTCAGAACCATAGTGACTGACTTAATCTGACCCAACCTAACCGAATCTGACTAAAGCCTGAGTTTTTCATCTCCAGTAAATTTTATCTGTTGGTTAATCATCTTAGAAACGCGACTTTCTAAAAATTTGATTGGCTCAATACTGTGTTTCCATAGTAATTAACCGACTAATAAAGTTAAGTGGAGGTGAAAAAATAAGGCCTTAACGGAACAGATCCTAACCTGACCTAACCTGAACCTGACTTTGAACACTACAAAACAAAAACTAACAATTTTTTAAAAAATTTTTTATTGTAATTTACAATCATTGCAATTACAATTTTTTACTCTCTGAATACGTTTAGAATACCTGAGTACTTTCTTTAATATCTTGAATAAACCGAGCTAGCTTCCCACTGTAGGTAGGTAAATTCGTAAAATATTCCTTTTGTATAAGAGTGCACCAACATATCTTGGATTTTTAATTGATCTGTACAAGACCTCAAATCATCCTTCAGTTCTCTCCACTGCCGCTCAACTTTGTTAGTGTAAACTTTAACGTCCCAAAGATCCGGATCATTCCAAATTGGTATGCCAAGAGAGGGACGCACATATTCTACTAAGTAATATCCATTCACAAAGAAAATCCTATATCCATTACTCCCGCTTTTGTTCGCCTCCCCACTACCATTTCCGTTCACATACTTCCAGTATGTTTACTTATTGCCCCGAATACCCAAACCTCCATCCTAGGTTTACGGTGATTGAACTTAGCCCTCATTAACTGAGCTTCGTTGACTTTCACAACGTCCCGCCTTCGATGAATCTTAGGTAGTCGTCTAGTTGAATTACGTCCATTATTC
Organism: Abscondita cerata; assembly: GCA_030710515.1. Taxonomy (NCBI): domain Eukaryota; kingdom Metazoa; phylum Arthropoda; class Insecta; order Coleoptera; family Lampyridae; genus Abscondita; species Abscondita cerata. The sequence continues at coordinate 12,342 of JALBCR010001702.1, read as the reverse complement.
TCTAAAAAAGCTAAACCAATCGACTACAATTTGTCTGTTTAACCATGTTTGATTACATGCCACATAATAATCTTAATTTGTAGTAGTCACATATCCAAAATAAAATTTAAAGCGGACATCTATATAGGTGTTCTAAATTTTTATTCTGGATAGTTGGATATAAATTTGCTTGGAATGGAGGAGAAGAGTGCCAATGTTTTGTTCATTATTTTAAAGAAGAGACGACTAACACTGACGAAACTTTTGGTCGTGTGCAATGCAATCCAGTGTTTACAAAAACAGCTAAAGATTAGCAGATAACTAATTTAGGAAATTCAGAAATTTGTCTAGTCTAGTAGTATGTAGGAAAAACAATTGAGTAAAATATCTGGAGACGTTCTATTGCACGTTACACAGAATTTAATGAAGAGCATCATAAAAATATTGAGGAAAAATTAACCGATATTTCCATTTCAATTGGCACATTACAAAATACCTCTAGCCAAACAAATTTAACACAAACAAAAACTTAAAAAATGTCGTTACTGAAAATATTTTCCCCACGCATTCTTTCCAAAAATATTTTTCTTTCCACGTTCATAGCAGAAAGCAAGAAATATTTCCGGAAAGATTCTATGTACTATCTATAGTGACAGCGTAGGTATAGCTACTTATATGAAGTAAATACGTCGGACTCAGAAAGTGTAGATAACTCTGAATTAAAACGAAAGAGACAGGAAGACGAGAATGCTTTAAAAAAACCAAAAAGAGTACGAGAACGCCGACAAGGGAAGAAAAAGGAGAAGTTAGTAAAGTCATGGAAATATGTAAGGAAACTCTGCAAGAGGTGAGAAATACGGTATCCGCCAAAATAAACAGTACCGAAACAGAAAGTGCTGTGGATTGTTTATGTAATATGGATTTGTCATATTTGACTTAATTGTCATTAGTTGATAAATTAATAGTACGCTGCAGTTAAATTTGATTTAAAAAATGGTTCTAACAACGGAAAAAAACGTTTTGGTAGAGCATTATTTTCGTTCATATTTATTTTTATTTTCGCTACTGTTTATTTTGGCGGATACTGTATTAGAGGAGAACAAAAAAATATGGAGGACAAGATAAAAGAAAATAATGAAAGAATTGCCTAAGACTAACGAAAAGTGGGAAACGAAATATAAGAGACTAGAGGATAAAGTGGAGAAGTTGGAAAAGAAAATAGAGCTGTAAGAAAAAAAAGATAGAAAAGATAATCTCGTAACTAAAGGGTTTAATACAGAAAAGGAGGGAGAAGCCTTAAAGAAGAAATAAAGGAATTTTGAAAACAGAATTACATGTAAAAAAACAATAAAGGAAGCAATGGAAGTAAACAAAGACTTTTAATACTAATCCAATCAGAAAATGGAGATAACGAAAAACAAAATAAAGTTGAGGGAGAAGAACTTATTCATAGACAATGACTTAACATAGCAGGAAAGAGACGTACAAAGGAAGATAAGATCAGAAGCAAAAAGACTAAGAGAAGATGGAAGCAATGTAAAAATAGGGTATATGAAATTAATAGTGAACGGAGAGGTGAGGAATTAGAATCAGGTAGAGAAGGGGCATACCCAGACAAAAACTGATAGTAAAAGACAAGTATAACAAAAACGAATAAGACAATGATTAAAATGATTTTCTGGAATGTGGCGGGTGTAAGAAATAAGGATAGCCAGTTTTGGAATTACATCGACAAATTTGACGTGGAGGTGCTACAAAAAACCTGGCTTAAAGTACATAATTGGAAAGAATGGAAAGACAGGCTGCCACAGGAATACAGATGGAAAGCAGAACACGCAGTGAGGAGCAACATGAAAGGAAGGGCAACAGGAGTAATATTAACGGGAGTAAGAAAATATGGGAATAAAAGAAGAAGAAAAGGCAGAAGAGATAAATATACCGGGGATAGCAAGAAAAAGAATAAAATGGAAAAACAACAAAACATTACATGTAATAACGGTCTACAATAGGGACATAAAGGAAATAAGACAGAAGGAAGAGCAAATGCTGGGAGAAATTAAAGAAGACTTACTGATAATTGGAGGAGACTTTAACGCAAGAATAGAGAAAGAGGGAGGAAGGCTGGAAAACGGTAGAATAAAAAAAAATTCAAAGATAAAACTATAAACGAGGAAGGAAGAAAATTATTAAAGTGGTGTGATGAAGAAGGGTGGGAGATTCTCAATGGTAATAAATAGAAAGAAGGAGAATACACATATACTGAAGCAAAAGGGAGTCAGTAATAGATTACGTAATAACGAACACAGAAGCATGGAAAAAGTAGAAGAATTTAAAATTGGGAAAGAATAGAATCAGATCATCAGCCAGTAGAAGTAAGAATGGGGAGGTAGAGACAATTAACAGAAAAAAAGTAAAACATTTTATAAAAAACAATATGGAATGAAGAAGTGTAAACAGTACCAGATCAATCTAGAAAAAGATCAGATGGACGAAGGAAAAGGTAGAAGAAGTATAAATGAAATGATACAAAAAATAGAAAGGCGGCAATAAAAGAAACATGCGAAACAAGAAGGGATAGTAACAGCGGAAACAATAAATGGTGGGATAAAGAATGTTGGAAAGCAAAGAGAGAAGCGAGAAAATTAAGAAAATGGAGAAAAGGCTAAGCAGAGATAGGAAAATACAAAATATACGAAAAGAATTCACACAGACATGTGATAAGAAGAAAAAGGAATGGAAAAAAAACAAAGAAAAGAAGGTAGGGAAAATTAAAACAGAACAAAATAGTATTGAAATTCAGAGATGGAGAGAGCACTATGTAAATCTACTAGGTGGAGAAGAGGAAACGGTAACGAGAAGTAGGAGCAATTACATAGAAAATAGTAGAATGAAGAAAATAAAATTAGAGGAAGTAGAGGAAACGATAAGCAGATTAAAAAAGAATAAGCGGCAGGGGAGGATGGATTACAAGAGAAGGAATGGATATACGGCGGTAAAATAGTGTAATTTTATTATTATTATCAGTGACAGCAACAAATGCAAGATTCGCATTAAATGTTGAAATCAAAAGTACCACAAAATTGATTCAAGGAGAAAATCGCATTTAATTCCTCCAATTTATCAAAATAATTGCAGCTAACATCTTGCCAAAAGTGTTTCAAATTCAGAATTTTGGGTGAGTCGCAAACCAAAACTACTTAAGAGATAAAAGGAATTCCTTCATTCTTACTGACAAAAATTTACATAGTGTTCCATTTGAAAAAAATCAACTTTGGTTGACTACATTTTTCTTGATCACCTTGTATATATAAACATATTTTTAAAATGTGCAACTTTTTAGTCTACATTCGAGTGTTACAAATCGTATCTACAACTTGATAGCCAGCACCATTTGGACAATGTAAATAAACTTCGGGAAAAAAGTGTAACCGTCGAGTGTAATAATACGAATATAGTGTCTTCAAAAATAGATGGTGGTTGCAGTAGCAATGAAAGTCAACTGAAACTGCTGATAATTCTAAAATTGTTTATCAAAATTGTAATTCATTCTTTAAAAGTTTCATTTAGGTATTTTGAAATTTTCCTATTTTATTGTCCGATCAAAAATGGCAGGAGTATGGTTTCCAGAAATCATCACGGTGATGATTTCCGGAAATCATTCTCCTGCTTTCTATGGCTACAAGAATGTCCGTGAAATCACTATGTTAGTGGTAGATTCTGTTTGCATGATGTAAAATGCGATTTTGATATTAACAATTCGTTAAAAATTAAAAAACAATAATTTTAAAAGTTATATTTCAATTTAAATTAACAATTTTTATTATAAAATAATATTAAAGCATTTATCTCTCTTTAAACCACTCGAGTTCAAAAGAAATTTACGAGCTGTGTTTAAATATTTCGAATGGAAGTAGGTACTTCAACATTTAAAAGTGAAGACATTTGAAGTAGAGTATTTAAATAAGCCACATTAATTGAATAACTGCATTTTGTGCAGATGTAATTTTTACAACCAATTTAGCTTCTGTAAATTTAACTACTTAGCAAAATTCTGTGAACTAACTAAAAATTTGCTTAAAATGTTTCTAAATTATTTTAACAAAATTTTATTAGTTTTTCAGTAACTTGCCAATAAATGTTGGCAACAAAATTTTTCTATTTTGTAAAAATTGTGAAACTAAAGTAAGTGTTTTTGTTTTGCAACGTTTACTAAACGTAGCCTGCAATGATATATCGTTTATTAACATCGAACCTGATCATTAGCGTTTAGTTAATGATTGTACGCTAATTAAAAAGTGCCATTTATTATTATTACTACTTGGATATACTGCATTTATGTTTAGAAAAAATATATAGGAGATAATTTTGTAGTTTTTATAGTGGCGCTAAATTATAATTAAATCAGTTTTATAGCTGCTACGTGTAATTATCTACCCTTCCATGTACGCCACATAATTGCCTACCCTTCGAATTGAAATCGTCGTGGTTGTTAGCTAATTATACTATTGAGAAAAGCAATGCTAATTAATTTTACAATTTGCAATTATTTTCTGTAATTATCGATTCAATTTTTTTCTTAATTAGTTTTTTTTATTAAACAACAATACCATTTCTACAGAATGTCCCAATAATATGTTTTAAAAAAATGAAAGTTATACTGGGTATCTCATAATACAAAACTTTGTATTTGATTTTGTTTTTGATATGCTATACATTTGTGACAAACCTGAAGAAACAACTTGTTGCATAATAGTATATTATGTAACAAGGTTGAATGAAAACTCGATGCGAGTGAAAGGTTACGAGCGCAAGCGGGAGGGGAGCGTGAAGAATCTCGATCGTCGCGAATTTTCATTCTTACCGTAGAACAGACTATACTTTCTCCATAACCAAAGGTTTAAAATAATTTTTACGATACAAATAATGATTATTTCCATAACGAATCTGTCACCGCGATGACAGTCATCGATAACGTGAGGAACAAGGAGTGTTAATACTTATGGTCAACGATAACTTTATACAGTGCCTTAATAAAGTTCGGAATGAATTACGAAAAACTATAATTATTAATTTTTTTAAAAACACTGCTTTTTGTAGAAAATGTCTAGTATCTAGTTTTTGAGTACTGACGTCATCAAAAGTTTTTTAAATAACAATTCATAGTTTTTTGTAGATTGTACGATACTCTTCAGCAGTATAGATTTGTATAAGGTTACACAACGCTATTTTCAAGAAAATACGTAAAAAGTTAGCTAGCTGACCACTCTATTCCCCCCTTCTCCCTACCTATCTGTTAGGGAAAATGTCGTTAAAATACTCCCGTCGCGCATAAGGCGGAGATGTTCTGTCTCGTTGATACCAGGGTGTCATTTGTTATGTCTAGATCTTGACTATAAAGAAAAAGGATAGCAAATGATGAAACTGCGGTGTTTTCTAAAAACTCCAAATAACTTTCCGCCGTAAGAGTACTAAGTATGGACCTCTCTTGTCCAGTGAAGATTTACTGGTGCTCAGTTCCTACAGGTTTACATCATCATGTAGAGTAAAAGTATGCGTCTAACAAATGGTGGATGATTGTTGAATCAATTTATCATAGTTTCACTAAATTAGTTTCTAAGGACAAGATCGTCTTCATTTAGTTCGTCAATCAATTTTATTTTGTAGAGATGCCATTTGTTTTTTTAAGCCAATGTTTTAGAAATCAAGATGTGCAAAGCTGTTCTTCTAGACTCAAGATAACATCCAACCGTGTGTCTTTTAATACTGAAAGACGACCGATTCTGCGAGCATCAAGTTCTATATATTTGTTTTTTAGTTTGCTGATGGTGGATTGTGTAATGAGAGGTCTATTTGGATGTTAAATAACTGACAAACCTATTGTTGTGTTCGGCTTCTGTCTCCATAGCCAATCAACACTTCTATTCTTTCTTGTTCACTCAATTGCACCATATTTTACTTTAGTTAGCAAAATCAAACGACTCACCAATATTCAACCGAATTAAAAGAAACACTTTTTTAAACGTTAAGCTCTGTTTCCATGAAATCTGATACTTATCATTTCCTACATAGGTAGTTCTCTCATTTCAACAATCAGACTGTTCCGTAATGTATATAACTTCTCACAATATGTAGCTGAAAAAAAATTTAAGATTGAATCAAAATACCGACAGAACAACTTAGTTGCAATTGCACCAATGTGAGAAATATTTCCTACCTTTAGAACTAGAAAGTAATGCACTTAAATTGCACAGGCCTAGAGGTGTGCGAGAACATTTTTTAATGCCAAGAGTGAGAATGTTAGCATATTTTAATTAAATTTATTTTTAGAGTTGTGAAATTGTATATTGATGATAGAGAAACAATCTACCGAATGAAGTATTTTGAACATTATACGCTAATATTTATATGCAAAGTTGTTAACAAAAACGCAACTACAAATACTGTTAGATGCAAAGCTGAGTTGTTAAACAACACAAGCACCATATTATAAGCACCACCCCAACACATTTTAACACCTCTTTTTTTCTCTTTTTTGACGAATTATAGTTAGTACGTTGTAATCAAATAAAAAAAATCCTCTGAAAGATGAAAAAAAAATCCTCTGTTCGTATGTAAACATACAATAAAAAAACCACTCATCGGATAATTCGGTAACCTGTCAAGACAAAAGAGGCGGTTAATAATGGTTATTTAAAAAACTAAAAAATGGAAAAATTGTCGCTTTTTTGTTCTAAATTAGTTTTGCAAATATAAAATTGCAGCTCTTTCTTTAAAATTGAAAATGAAATTACGTGCTGACTTAGTATCAAGTTAATAAGTCAACAGCTATTCTCACTCCTAGTGGTTTTGTAGACTTGTGTTGGAGCTACCCTACACTGATTAACCTCAATAAGGAAAAACATCAAATGAACATTCAATAAGCCGTAAAAATACGATGTTCGGTTTCCAAAAACAATGCTAATTGAGACAAACAACAATGCCAAAGCAAAACAAAAAAAAATAGTTTTGTGTTAAACTAACGAACTTATTAACGACCTTAACAAACTGTTATTTATTTCTGGTCTCAACATCAACCAATAAGCAGAAGTTCACAAGCCACCAATGCTTTTGGGTCTCTCCGGGCACACGAGAACACGCTTGTGGAGATCAATAATCATCCCTGTCCTGCTCTATGGATCCAGATTTAAAGTTTGCTCAAGACTAAAGAAACCAAATTGGAAATCTTCCAGATGTGTTGCCTGTGGCGGATAATACACATCAAACTGCGCGATCGCATCCGAAATGACGACACCAGAGCCTGCTGCAATGAATAACCACCGTCAGTAAAGAAATCCAGTGAAGCAGGTTAAGGTGGTTTGAACATGTATATAGAATGGTCAAACATTGGTTACCATATAAAGTCGTATAGAGGCAGCACTTGCCACAGTAGAAAATTCAAAAGTCAGCATCAAAAAAGATGTCGAAAACAACATCAAGAACCCATGTCTAAACTAGACGAGGCGAAACAATTTGCTCAAGACTAAAAAAAATAGAAGGACATGATTAAAGACGTCCGTCGACCAGTGACACCCACAGCAACGTATTAACTTCGGGGACACCCCCAGCCAAGCGTCTGCTAAGCAATCAATAAGAAGAATAAAGAGCCGACTTATCAAGAGTAACAATGAAAACTTGATCGAAACTGCTGACAAAACATGTTCGAAAATCTATCAAGAAACCATAATGAAACGAACTTATTCAATGACGAGGCTTGAAGTGAATAGAAAGACTTTGCCAATAAAACCAAAACCATCGAAAAATTCAGAGAAAGTTTTGTTAGTAATTTGGATTTGGGGAAAAAGTCCTCAACCTGCTCGGCTTGCCTTAACAGCTATTTCAGCATTAATGTTCGCAAATGCATCGTAGGTACAGCATCTTCTTTCCAAATGTTCAGTAGCGATTAAATGAAAAGTAGCTTTTGGTAATAAACACATCTGCAAAACTCTACCACCGAGTTAACTGGCGAAACAAAGAGCATTCTCGTAAGAAAAACCAATAATTATATTAAATACATGAATTCAACCCAACCAATCAATATTTAACTGACATCATACGAGAGTTGTATAAGTGTCGGGAATAGAACGTTCCTTATCACCTAGCAACTAAAAAAACTGTTTATAAACAACTGTTGGTATTTGTCAATGTCAATGTCAAAATATCATTTAGATCGGCCTGATAGTTTTTAAACCGTGGCGTGTTAAAGTTCCCAAGTCGCTGTACGAGATGAAATTAAGTCCGGAACAATACCGCACGATTATTTTTTATAACTTTCAACGAAGCCTCACCCAGCAAGAATGCGTCGCAGAACTTGTTGCTGTTTTTGGCAAAGAAACACCATCAAAGACAACCATTTATCGTTGGTATGCAGAGTTTCAGCGAAGACGCTCTAACCTCAGTGACGAACCGCGTGAAGGGCGACCAAAAACCGCTGTCACTTAAGAAAACGTGGATGCTGTTTGCAACATGGTTCTGCAAGATCGTCATGTGACATACCATGAGATTCAGGTATTATTGGACATCTCAGGAACCTCAGTTCAAAAGATCTTACACGAAGAAGTAGGTGTTAAAAAATTGGTTTCCCGGTGGATACCGCACCTCCTCACAGAAGAACAGAAAGCAGCTCGAGTCAATTGGTGTCGAGAAACTCTACAACGATTCAACTCAGAAGGATCAAAACACGTTTACGACATCGTAAGTGGTGATGAATCATGAATCTATAGCTATGAGCCTGAATTAAGACGCCAATCTGCAGTATGGGTCTTCCAAAGTGAACTGAAACCGACAAAAGTTGTTCGCTCTCGCAACGTTGCCAAGAAAATAGTTTGTTGCCAAATCAGGGCATGTAGCATTAATTGCTCTTGAAAATCAAAGAACAGTTAATGCTCAATGGTATACGACCATTTGCTTGCCTGAAGTGATCGCCGAGCATTATGCTCCTTCAAGATAATGCAAGCTCGCACACCGCTCGAGCCACAAAGTCGTTTTTGGAACAGCAAAATGTCAAAGTTCTTGATCATCCTCCATACAGCCCGGACCTAAGCCCCAATGATTTTTTTACATTCCCAAGAATCAAGAATATGCTACGAAGAAAGCTGTTCCAGACGTCTGAAGAAGCGGTGGATGCCTACAAAACAGCGATTTTGGCTACACCTACTTCGGAATGAAATAAATGCAATAACGACTGGTTCCATCAAATGCAAAAGTGCATTGACTATCGCGGAGAGTACTTTGAAAAACAATAAATGCTTTATTATACCTCTTACACTTTTCTTCATTCCCGACACTTAAAAGGCAACCCTCGTGATATCAATCACATACTTAACTTTAGCGATTCTTAAGAATGAAGACAATGCCAGTTTGAATTTAGTTACTATGAACAGGAAAAGGAAGAAAGAAAATTGTCCATCTCTTGAGTAAAAATGGTTTCCTCTGACTTAGAAATAAAAAATAATTTTATTTATTAGCAGATCAAAAGAACAATTTATCAGATCCTTTTTTATTTTTATTTCTACGTATTTACGGCAAAAAATGGCAAAAGACGTTAATTTTTTACTTTAATTTTTCAATATCAATATCATGCAAACATACTTACTAATCCCTCTCAACTTTAACTTCAATTGTTATGATTATTTTATCCTTTTTTTTTTAGAGGTAAATGTTGAATCTTCGGCAAGTTTTGCTCACTAATTTGTAAAAACTTCTTCAGGTCTAAATAAAGCGATTATTAACTTGCAATACATTAAATTTCCTAATGTGTTATGATGTATTGTAAATTAAAAATGACAACGATTAAAAATAATAATTTTTTAGACATAAAAAAGCCTTCACAAATTAGAGGGCAACACTTTGCCAAAATTAAAAAATTTAGTTTAATTCACCTTCCAAAGAATCATCCTTCAAATCCTTCTTTAAATATAAAAGTTGTTTGTAGTTTAATTAAACTATTTTTAAACTAGAGAGAAATGTATTGGCTTGTCAAATATAAGCTCAGCAATTCACTCAAAGAAGACTGAAGAAAGAAAAATTTGAAAAGTTAAAAGATAAACTTGGAACAACTGAAAATATCCATTATGAGAAGAAAAACGCGAAAAAAAGATTACTAATCAAGTACAGTTGCTTGTGTTTGTGTATCAAGGCTGTAAAGTAGGTTTTCTCTGGGATGGGAAGACAACTGACAAACTTCAGGACAACTGGACGTCAGGACAACTATACGTCAGGACAACTAGCGGGCAGGTATCATATTTAATACTGAAGATCTAATTACTTTTTGGGCATAATCCGCCGAACCAAAAGGGAGTAACAACTATATATTGACATCAATGGGTGGTCTTTTGCGAAAACTGCAGAAAGGAATAGATAACCTTATCAATAAAAAAAAATTAATCCAAATGTAAATGATTTCAAAATAAATAGTTAATGTGGTTTGAGGCCAAATAATAGTAATTTATTGCATAAGTGTTTTGACAGCGTTATATCCATACAAAATCGGAAATTTAATATAATACAATCACAAGCCCAAATTATTATTTAAAATAATCAAAAATTAAATCGAATGTCCCTTCTTAGATTCAGTGAAATTCAGAAAGCTATAATGCAAGGTTGCTAACGTTATTTGTTTATTTTTTTGTTTTACTCAAAAATAAATGGAAGAAGCTGAGTCTATTTCTCAAGCAATCGTCTGAAAAAACTCCATATCAAATAAATTGGATATAGCAAAGAAAATTCAAGAAGCACCTTCTAGTTCCAGACAAGAGGACACATTCGCAATTTCTGCAAATTTATCGGAAGCTGTGTCAGGTGTTACCATTTTTAATGTCAAAATAGAAATGCCTATCGATGACAGGGAGTCAAAGTAACGAATGGAAATGTGTTACTCTAAATATAAATGTTAATTAAGCAACTTTGTCGACAGGTGTTTGTTTGCTATTACGAACTTACAGCAGGGGATTTGACATTTTTATTTTTGCTAACACTTAGTTAGTTTATAATTATTTAAGGATTGCCTTATGTAACTGTTTTCACATACCTGTCGACAAAGTAGCTTAATGCAAACCATTTGCGTACGCGATTGTTAACACAAGTCGACACTAGGTGTTGCAAAACTTATAGTTTAAATATGATGTACCCTCCAGTAGGAAATATAGTTGACAGCAGGCATTTGTACAATAGTGAACTTATACTCGAATTATCTCACTCATGACGAGTCCCAAAAGGACGAAACAGCTGTCGATTGATTCATATAGTTATAAATGTTAATGTTAAAATGTTAATATGTAATTAGTCAATAAATTTGAAACGATTTGTATTCATCATTAATCTTGACTTTTTACTTATCTAGTTGTTTATTGCACTAGTGGAATGATCTAACTTTATTATACTAGTGGAAAAAGTACTGGTTTTAATACTCTTCGTAAGTGTGGGTAGAAGTGCTGGACATAAAAGATTGTTTTTGTAATAAAGCCACAATCGTCAGTTCCCACCCATCTTATTAACTCACTCTGTACATAATTGAGACATCCCAACGTTTCATTCATGTAAGTTCTTTTTTTTTGTAAATTCACATAATAAACAGTAACATATTTATATTTAGTTAAGAGTTAGCTAATTGTCTCATTTCTTACAATCTCTCACAAAGTTTCTGAAGTAACAATAAATAGAAGAAACAAATACATAAAATAAAATTAATTTTTCGAAGAACGCTATGTCAAAATAATCTGTTACATTTTTTTGGATAAAATTTGATTAACGAGTAAATCAGATCTAAACGTATTTTTACCAATGTTACGTCGTGTAAATGTCTAAAGAATTCAAGTATGAACCATTCAATGAGTTACAGCGCTAATATTTTATTAAAAGTTATGTAGTCGTTTACTTTTATGTCGTATAAAATAATTTCATAAACTACGACGTGATCCTAATCAATCTTGCCCAAATGATTGCGAACTCTTTCCCTTATTTATTATTTAATCAAATAAATGATTCATATATCCATTCGTTTTCGGTATCTGTTAATATAACAATAAAATAAAAATTTGGGGAGACTTGCGTAAACCAAAATTATAAAATTGAAGTTAGTTATCTGTAAACAGGGAAGCTAAACATAAAATCAGTTCAGCGGTAGTAATTATAGAAATTTCGACATACGCAATTAGCTTAGTTAGATTTACAACTTCCTTTCTATAAGTAACTTTAAAAGTATCGCATTTATCGTTTAAAAAAAAATCGGAAAAATACAATCGAACAGTTGTTATTTTCACCTGTTTTCATAAATTTTGAGAAATTCTTCTTCCGTTCTCTTCTATTTATATAATCATTTTGACAATA